>NDGN011217406.1:0-12058 GCA_002564285.1 Tympanoctomys barrerae
ACACACACACACACACACACACACACACTACCTCCGGGGCCGGCCTCCTGGCACACACCCGTCATCGCAGCACTCTGGGAGGCTGACGCAGGACTACGAGACTGAGCCCCGCCCAGGCAACTCATGGACATAAAAGACCTCGCATCCAAACAGAAATTAAAAAGAGCTGGGACGTGGCTGAGTGTGAAATCCCTGGGTCCAGTACCAAGCCCTGAAAGAGACATTCTGTGTGCCTGGTGCCTCCCAGCCCGCTGCACGCGGCTGCTCCTGCCGTGAACCCTGCTGCTCTCACTCCAAAGGATTCCAGCAGCACTGAGCCACGGCGAGCCCAGCGGCACCAAGGAGCAATGAGTGCGACGGCCGTGTGGACAGCAGAGCGCCACAAAACGAGAAGCGAAGCGGCCCTAGCGGACAGAACAAGGCCGTGCGACTCGCCTCCGGGTGCAGCAGAACAGCCTCAGTTGTCCTGGGAACTTGACTACTGTTGATGATGAATTCTGGGAAGGGCGCAGGACGGGAGCTTTCAAATGCAGGTCTTTGGGCGAGGGAAGAAAACCAAGAGTTCTGTGGACCTGACCACAGATGGTGCCTTTCTCAGCGAGAATTCTTGTGAATCAACAAACTCAATATTTCAAAGGTTCTTTTGCAAGATAAATGTTTTTCTGGGATGTAAACAGCATTCATTTAAAAAAAGAAAATAGCATGTTTATGAAAAGGCTGCAGTAGGTGTGCAGGGCATGTGCCTACAGACTCACACTACCATCATGTCTGTGCCATGTGCCACCTATGGCTACCACATGTGGCAATCATCGTCATTCTTCCCAAATCTGTTCTCCTTGCCACAGTGACCCTGTCCTCCTGCCATCACCATGGATACAGATCCATGCCCCCACCGTGGGGCCTACATTCAAGTTCACCATTGTACACAGAGTCCATAGTCTTTTCTACAGCAGAATTGAATATTTAACAGTTCCCTATAGAACTTTATGAAAAAATGTTAAGAGAAATGCTACTCCTGTTGAAGGAGTACACACTTGGCATGACGCTCATAGACGATGCCCACAGAGCCCAACGGAGCATGGGGCTATAGGACAGCAGCACAGCCTCCTGCAGTGACTAGAGCCCTTGCTAAGAAAACAGTCACAGGAAGAAGCCAAGGGTCAGAGGTGTCGCTGGGTGACACTGCCCACCAGGCCCATGAGGCTACTCTGAGCCCAGACTGTATTGCAGCCCTTGGAGTCAGACTTGGAAGGTGGTGGGGTGCACAGTCCTGGGCTCTTGGAGCTGCGCGGTGGGCCCAGAACACCCATCAGCGCTCTCTGGCACAGGCTTGCCAAGATGCAGGGGGCACCTTACAGGCAGCTGGCTCCCTTCTGCTGATCGGCTGAAGGATCGGATGCTGCATCTGTCTAAGGTAGCGCATAGGCTTATTGCAAATATCTAAAACAGCTTTGAACACCAAGAGCCTTCTCTGGAACCCATTTCCACACCGCTCCCTGTCAGTCATTCATGATGCAGGGGTGCACGGGGAAGGGTGGAACCATAGCCCCCTGCCTTAGAGCAGGTACTTGGGGAGGCCTCCAGTGGAGACGCACGGCACGACACCAGCACTATCCAGTCCTCCGTCCTGAGGTTCGAAGCATGACCCTGGGGGAAGTCGCTCCATTCCCACAAGTGTCAGTGGAAGGGAAAGTGCCAGACTTGGTGCCCTGCTGTCCCTGTCCCAGGAAGAACACCGCCTTGTGGGTTTCAGGACCACCCAGTGGAGAAAGCAGCAAAAAAGGGGCAGGGGCCGGGTGGGTGGGGAGGGGTTCCCAGGACTCCACAGGGGAATCCGCCCCAGGGCGCTGTCCCAGCAGGCTGCACACTTTTCTCTTCATGGGTTGTCAGCCTCAGGGCTGCTAACATTTGCACAAATAAAAAAAGCGTTAAATGCAGTTCTTGGATCCATCAGTAAAGATTGTCGTTTGGGGAAGAGGCTTCGCTCTTCCTCATCTCGTCCTGTCTGCACTGAGCCAGCGCCGGCTTGCATCTGCACCATAGCCCTGGCTCTGTTGGCGCAGGAAAAGAAGCACTGCTGGCTTGCGCTCGCTCGGGGTTTCGCGTGTGAGCCCTGGGCACTTGGGTCTCCATTCCTGGAAGCAAAATAAAAGGATGAGCCTCTTTAAACATCAGAGCAATGGTTACAGTGACACACAGCCTCGGTATGACACCTGTGCACACTTAGGAGCGTGCTTGAGGACTGCCCAGCCAGGGGCCTCGTGGGCAGCGAGCTGAACTAATCACTTCTCATGTAGCTGTCAGTTCTTGTGCTTTCCTGGCTGCCTTGCGTCAAAGCTGCGTATATCTCAAAAGGTCACTCACCTGTTCAGCGGCTCTGAAGTGTCGTTCTGTTCCCATGAAAGATCACAGTAAGAAGAGCAGTGGCCAAGGCCAGGCGTGGAGGAGCTCGCTGGTGCTCGCAGCACTCGCAGCCCTCCTGCCAGCAGGCTGAGGCAGGAGGGGCGCTGCAAGCTCAAAGCCAGCCTGCGCTACACAGTGAGTTTAAGTTTGGTATGAACTATGGAGGGAGACTCTACTTCAAGAAACAAAAAGAGGGACTGGGGAGATGGCTCAGTGGAATAATTGCTTCTCTGGCGAGCGCAAGAGGCTGAGTTCAATCCCCAGTTCTGCCAAAAAAGTAAGAAACAAACAAACAAAAAGAAAGAGGGAAGGAGAGACAGAGAGAGGGAGAGAAGGGAGAAGGGAGGGAGAGAAGGGAGGGAGAGCAGAGGAAGAGGGAGCAGGAAGGGAGGGGGAGGAAGGGAGAGGGAGGAAGGGAGGGGGAAGAGTAGAAGGAGGAAGAGAGGGGAAGGAGGGGGAGGGGAAAGGGAGGGTACAGGAAAAAGGAGGGGGAGGGGTGGGGGAGAACAGCTAAGAAAGATGAGTGAAAATTGTTCTAAGTGCAACAAAACTGGTAGGGAAATTTTGGAATATAAACCACATTTTAAAAAACTGAAACTAAAACAGCATCCTTTCACTAAAAAGCAAAGTCCCCAAAAGAATAAAAATCAAAGCACAAAATCAGCACACCATGGATCCTTACCATGAGGTAGGCAGAACATACAGGTAGCCTCTATAAAAACTCATTTCTTCCTGCCATGTGGCTCTGCGCTGGCCGTTTGTCACAGGTGCCTGCCTGCTCCACCAGATCAGAGCAGGGGGAAGGCCAGAGCCCGTCGCCTCGGGCTTCCTGCCAGGCCTGGTGGCGCCTGCAGTGCACAGGCGGCTCCCCAGTGAACAGCGACGCTCCTGATCCACCTGCCCCCCTGCGTAAGGGGGAAGGGACAGGACAGCAGCTCGTGAGCGATCCAGAAAGCCCATTCCATGCGGGGAGCTTGGTAGGTGCTCCAGACGCCAGGATTCCGCGGAGGGCAAGCGCTGCACAGCCTGGGATGCGGCTGCATTCAGAGGAGAGGAGTGGTTGCCTGTGCTTTCCATCCCGAAATCTCTATCCTTACATGGATTTCATAATCACACCACTGTGGTCCTCACAGATGTTCAGGCCATAAAGATGTCATGGTGGGCAGCACGTACACTACCAATGCCTGTACTTTGGGGGGCTACCAGGCAGCACCCAACGCCCTTGGGAGGGCCAATAGCCTTCAGGTTGCCCCAGCTCTTCAGGAGGTGACACGCAGACGTGAGTCCCTTCAGGGTGTGGTCACCTTCAAGCGTGAGAGGCTGCAGAAGGCTAGGGCTGCGGGACCCCAGGGCGAGGCATGGGTGGTCTCGGGCATGGGCTGTTACAGCCTGGTTGGAAATTTCCCAGCACAGGACAGGTACAGGCTCCCAGTACCAGACACCAGCTCAGGGAGCCACGTGTCCAAGTCCAACCCCCAATGCGGGGTGGGCCCCACTCTTGCCACCTCTACTTACCCACCCTGCCTCTCCCTATGCTCCATCAGAACCACTCTGAGAGAGGTTCACCCCAGAGAGGCTGGGCCTGTGCCACCCCAGAACCTGCAGAGACCAGCCGGACAGGCTTCCTGCCAATCTGGCTTTTCCTGTTATTCCCATGCTCAGAAGAAAGTGGGCCCTGTTCATAAACAGTGCATTCACCCAGGCCAAGCCGAATCTGACATCAACACTAGAACAAGCTGGAAGCCCCTGAAGCCCCTGGAATCCCTTGCAAGGCCCTGAAGTCCACCAAAGCTGAAACGTTCATTTGGGAAGCTATAAACACAACCACCATCTCAAAAACGCCAGAAAAGGTGGCTCAGTCAAAGAAAGCCCAGACAAAAAAAGTCTGCAATTGTTTTGCAAAAAGAAAAAACCAAAAGCTGGGGGCCCCTTCTTCTACTTCTAGAAATCACAAAATCAGTGATTAAAGTGCTGGAGGGGCTCACCATCCGTAAGGCTGTGTCTTATTTAAACCCAAGGTCTCTCAAGGGTGATTAGAAATTACCCAGTTACCTGCCAGGCGGCTGTCTCTCACTGACCATGTTCCTCTTCCCACAATGCAATGCATCTTCAGCTGCAGGATGGGCAAGTGGCCACGTGCAGGATTCCGCTTGGCTGATAAGATAGCTGAAGAGAAAAGTCACTTCCTGCAAGGCCCGAGTGCCCATTGGGGAGGTCCCGGACAGGGCTTGATGGAACTGCGGACATCACAGCCAAGACCTGGGCTGTGACCACAGCGATCAGCTGACAATGCCCCTGTCTCAGTGCCACCATGACCTCTGTAACAGGACTTGAGACTCGGTGCAACATCGAGATTATAAAACTCACAATGCTGGATGCTGGTACCCCTATGGGGTCAAGCCTCCTCTGGCCAACCCCAGGCTGAATCTGTCCAGGATGATTTTGTAGGTCACACAAAAAGTGAAGCCAGATGTTTATCAGAGAAAAGAAAGGTACCTTACTACAGAAAGAACGTTTTGTGGGCCCAGGAAAAACAAAAAGAAATAAAGAGGGAATGTGTTTCTGACAGCGATGGACAGTGGGAGTGAAGCCCCCCAGCCACCTGGCAGGGGAATGTTTTATTCATGCATGAGCTGTGGGAGGGCCTTGTGGGGTGTGCCTGTCATCCACTCTGGAGGCCGAGGCAGGAGGACTGCAAGTTCAACCTGCGCAACTTAGCACCACAGTGAGAATTTGTCTTAAACATTTTTTAAAAAGGGAGAGGCACAGCTCACATAGCTCCATGTGACTGCTCTGGGTTCAATCTCCAGTTCCTCAAAAACTAGGAATGAGAAGTGAGCTGGGCGGCCACTTGTCCGTCCTGCAGCTGATGATGCATTGCATTGTGGGAAGATGAGCGTTTGTCTGCAAGTTCTGTCCCCTCCGAGCTACATCAGAGATGCAGTGACCGCCCCGCCCGGGAGACACCTGCCTGGCAGCAAAGCAGGAAAGGAGGAAGGGAGAAGGAGCTGGGGGAAAGTGAATTATGCCAGGCCGCCGATGATCCCAGGCTGCGTGGCCGCCCGTGTGGACTGGCCCCGTAGGTCTCACAGGGGTGGCTCGGGCTCACGGCACACCGCACCCTCAGCAGCTCTGCACACAGAGAGCTGAGACTCAGTTTCTCCCCGGGTAGCAGGTGCCTCACATTAGACTCAGAGCTAGCTCCCCGCTCCCCATCACCCTTTGGCTTTGGAGATGAGGTCTTGCTATGCCGTCCCTGCTGTCCTTGCACTTACTATGTAGCCTCAATTGGCCTGGATTTCATAGCAATCCTCCTGCCTCAGCCTCCTGAGTGCTGCGATTATAGGAATGCAGCCCTACATCGGGCTTTAGCTTCAAAGTTGGAAGAAGCTATAGCTGGCCCCACACAGAAATTAGATCACAGACGTACAGTTCTTTGATTCTAAAGCATTTGATTCAGCTCTGCTCAGAGCACTCTGTGATTCCTTGTTGCATTAGGTTGAGGGCCAGCTGTGGGACAGTAGCCAGGAAGCTGTGACACAGACAACTTTGTAGCTGGGATCACCTGAAACCTCACAGACCATTCAAATGCAAGACCTGCACCTCCATATGGGTGCCTACACAGGAAGTCACCCTAACAATGCTCCTGGAGGACCAGGGCTCCTTGGGATTAAAGCCCAGGGTTCCGGGCCTCTCATGAGCACTGACCACCACAGGCAGCTCCTGGGAGAGGTGACAAATGTGGACAGAGGCAGCAAGGACACAACCTTCTTGCCCGGGAAGATCCACTGCTCCCAACGCACACAAAGAGGCTGATAGACACTTGGGAGAGCTGTCAGTCAAGAAGGTCCTCCTCTCACTGAAGGCGGCGTAGCCCAGGCCCAGGCTGGAGGAGCCAAGCGTCTGATGCAGAGAGTGACTGATCCAGTGCTGAGCCTGTGGTCCACTGAGAGCCAGTTCCTATTTGGGGAAATCTGCGTGGATGTTGGGAAAATCTCCTTCTGCAATGATTGATAGAGGGCATGTGGTGCTCAGCCCTCCAGATGATACAAGGGAAGTACAACTCCCAACCTGCTAGATGTCCGGTATGCAAGTTCCGGTTCTCTAAAATCGAGGAACGGATTCTAGGAACAACGGAGGTTAAGAGTAGGGACAGTCAGCTGGCTGTGGTGGCGCAAGCCTGTAATCCCAGAACGTGAGAGGTGAGGCAGGACTCAGGTTTGAAACCAGAAACCAGCCTGGGCTACATAGTGAGTTCAAGGCAGGCCTGAACTGCACAATGAGACCCTGTCTCCAAAAGACGAAAACAAAAAGGAACAGGAAGAATTTATTGAAAGCAAGCAAGCTTCTGTTTAAGACAGAAGGAGTTCTGGAAGGTGGTGCCCGCCTGCTCTGCTTCTCAAGGGTGTTGATGGCGCTGCTTGCTGATTCATGCCAGGTTCCTCAGAAAGGGACAGACAGGATCTAGTGGTGCAAAGTGTTCTAGCACTGAGCTGTTTTCTTTTTGAGTCAGCATCTTGCTGTTTAGCCCAGGCTCACCTTGAACTCTCAGCGATCCTCCTGCTTCAGCCTCCTGAGCGTTGGGATCACCAGAGGGCACCACCAGCCCCAGGCCTCCAGCAGTGAAGGAAGCGATTTCACTTCACCTGAGGAAGGGCTGCAAGCTCTCACTTCCGACCTTGGGCCTGGAGGGCTCAGCCACGTGCAGTCCACAGGCTCGAGCACAGGAGTTTCCTGGGTGGAAGGTACAGGTCACCACGGGAAGCAGCACAGAGGAGAGAGGAAGGTGGGCCGCCCGAAGCTGCTCACACACACGCGGGGCGGCCTTCCCGGGCCCCAGCATCCCTAGTCCCGCCCCTTGCACCAGTAACGAGGTGGTTTGGAGTGGGCTGAAGGCCTGGAGGCTACTGCCTCACCGCTGCTCCCCACCGAGAGGGGCTCAGGGCTTGGTCAGGACAGCCCAGCCGCCACCCAGCTAAGACCACAGCCTGGCCAGCTCTGAGCCACGCTGTCTGCCTTCTCAGCTCCCCACCTCTCTCGGAACTTGTCCTTTCTTCTTCCGGAGCTTTGGAAGAGAGGGGCACACAGCGCACCTCCGGGGACTGTGTGTGACCGTTTCCTGCACTTCAAGGGAGCCGGGGTCTACAAAGGATGACTGCTGACTGCCTCAGGCTGTGGCTCTGATGTCAAACTTGGGGTGTGGCAGGCAGTCACGGAAGCACCACAGCAGTGAGGAGGTCCAGGCTGCCCCGGCGGCCCTGTCTGCTTGGGTACGCCTGGAAACGAGTCTCCAGCCCAAGATGACCACGTGGAGCCACCGTTGCTGTTTGACCCCAGGGACTCGAAACCAAGTGTAAAGTGTTCTGAACCCTAAAATACAAAACGTTAAGGAAAACCAGTAATCTGGACGGAGGGGAATTCACTGCATCTGCCCGAGAGCAAACTGTTTGAAACTTGCCTCCTTTTGGTGTGTGGAGTTAGCCGCAGAAAGGCCCTTGATTCATTGAAAGTAAAAGTAGGTGCTTCCTAGTTCTTAAATTTTCTTTTCCTTTTATTTTTTGCTGTGCTTGGGACTGAACCCAAAATCTTTGTACTGACTACATCTCTAGCTAGTTTATTTGTTTTGGTTTGGTTTTCCATTTTGACACGGGGTCTCGCTAAGTAGCCCAGGATGGGCTGGATCCTCCTGCCTCAGCCTCCCCGAGCTCTGAGGTTACAGCGTGTGCCACCCTCCCTGGCTTGCTTCCTCTCTTTCCTTCCTCAGAGTATATCCATATACCCCGAAAGGCTCTGAATCAAGGGGGCCTGGTCCAGGGGACCTCAGCAGCGCCTGAAAGGGCATGGAGGCTGATGCCCAGGGAACGTGCATGCGTTTTTTGTCCTTCCCTGGCCATCAGTGGCACCTGACTTCAAGCCAGCCCCTTTGTGGCCCCTCGTGTCCTCTGCCTGTCCACCCACATGACCAGTGGCATCCCCGCAGGTGCCTCCTCACTCAGCCCCATGGAGCTCTCGGCCCAGCGTGAGTCCTTGCACAGCCTTGAGCAGGCTCCACGCCACTGGAAAGATCCGTGTGAAGGAGGGATCGGCACAGCCAAGGCGAGTGCCAGTGGAGGGCTCATGGCCATGTCTTCTCGTACACAAATGCTTTCTTAGAACATCCAGCGTCTATTTGCAATGTAACTCCTGTCAACTCACTCGCTGTATTTGCTGTCCTTAAAAGTGCCACATGTGTGCAGCCACCTGGACACGTCTCGTGAGTCCGTGTTCCTAGTCCAGCGCTCACCTTCCTTGTGTAGAGCAGTACACAGGCAGAACACGCCCGAGTCCTTTCCCACCCTTCCCTCTCCCCATCTCTGGCCCCTCCCACCTGAGCAGGACATACTGCCCCGTCCCTCACGGTCCACCTTTTACGTTGCTCTTTATCTTTACTCTGGCTTTGTCTGTAAGAGAAGCTACTTGATGTGTGAGCTGCGCAGGCTTGTCTCACGTAGCACGTGGCCTCAAGGTGCCCGTTTCCCTACAGAGGACTCCAGTTTCTCCTTCTTTGTGGCAGAGTAGTGCTCCACGGCGTGTGAACATCACACCTTCTCTATGCAATCACTTTAATTCAAACAAGCAGGTTGACTCGAGTCACCTAACGGTCCCCAGGCGACTCTTCTCTCCTTTCCAGGTTTTGCTCGCTGAGCACCAGGTGGCTGGGGCACTGTTTTTCCTGGCTATACGGGAGCGCTCTGGGGTATGCTGGTGGCCACACCTGGGGAAGATCTCTTTTGGCTGCACTGTTTGAGGCAGTGTGATCTGCACGGTGGAAATCTGAGTTGCAGGCAGCTCCTGGTGTGGGGCCACACATCATGGGGATCAGCCAGGACCTTGAGCCACAGAAGGTGGGGAGCCCATGGTCAGGCCGCTGACACCATCCAAGCAGAAGTTGGGGCTAAAGCCCGGGAGGGCTGGGGTTGAAGTTACCAGGGCAGGTGACAGCCAATGGGCACAGGACAGATGAGAAACCAGAGCCCAGGATCCAGAGACAAAGGCAGAGGAGAGGCCAACCAGCAGGTGGCCCGGCAGAGACAGAGCTCTGGTCCACGAACATCGATGGTCCTACCCGTCTAGCACATCTCAGGAAGGACAGGGGTCCACTTAGGGCAGTTGGAGGAGTCACAGCACAGCCACTTGGACATTGGATGGAGTAGCAGTGGCTGGAAGGAGCCCAGCCAGCACAGCCCACAAGACTTCCAGGGACAGCACAGCCCTGGCCCCTGGCACGGGTGATCTGGGAGCCTGAGAGTCACCAATGGGCTCTGCTCCCTCCCAGGGACCTCCAACTCTGCAGCCCAGGATAAGCCCAGGTGACCCGTGCCACCCCCAGTGCCCTCTGCCCCCAGCAACAGTCCCTTCCTCCTCGCTCCTGAGTGTAGGAAAGGATGTGGATGTGGGCATTGCGGGTGCGGACGCTGAGAGCCAGCTTGGCTCACGTCCACACGCAGTCCCTGGGCTGCAGGTCCCTCCTCCAGGGTTTCTAGGAATGCAGATCCAGGGTTGCCGCGCTAGGTGTGTGCCTGAGTCAGTGTCCCCAGGACCCACACACTGGTGTACTTTGTGCAGCGCAGCATGACAGCAGCCTCTAGCAAGCAGCCCGCATCCATCAGCAGATGAGCGGATGAAGAAAATGAGGGGTTCACACACGGGGGTACCACTGCCAAGAAGAAGGGTAATACGGGGTCATTTGCAGGAAAATGGATGCAGCTGGGGGCCGCGATAGCCACCGTGAACCTGACTCTCAGGCTTACATACAGCGCGGCTCCTACTAGATGAGAAGGCGAAGCATCAACAGCTCCACAGGCAGAAGAAAGAAGCCATTGTGGGAAGCACAGCCACGCCTTTGTGGAACAGGGCGGAAGGGATCTAGGAAGCAGGCGCTGCACACATTTGCTGATAAACATTAAGCGAACAAAAGAAGAGAAAAAGGAAGACAAGAGGAGAGAAGGACAGACAGGCAGGGAGAGCCCTCTGGCCCTGCCCCTTGGGGGAGGATCGGGACTCCACCCTGTGGCCAGGTGGGCGCACAAGTGCAGGACGCACCTGACCCCACTGGGACACACCCAGCGCTGCAGCACCCAGCCCGAGAGGACTCCAGAGTCCAAGGCGGAGCCTCCCGCCTGCTGCAGGTGGGCTCACTCCCACCCCAGCCATGCCTAGCAGCTGTGACCTCACCCTGGTGACCACCCAGCTGCCACTCCAGCCAGTCAGCACCTTTCTAGGGATGCCCAGACAAGGAGGGGCTGCTCCTGCTTGCCCTGGCCACGGCACTCCCAAGCACATGGAGACTGAGGTCAGGGGGGAGAGGCCCTCCACCCACCCTGTATTCAGATGGTACCAGCAGCTGTGACACACTGCGCCAGGCACAAGGTGGTCTGTGCCAAATGCCAATCAGCAATTACTGTTTTCTAGGAAGTAGTTTAGTTTGCATCCTAACTTGACATCTGGGTGCTCAGGTGTGGCTCAGTGTCTTCCAAACACAGCAGGCAAGGCGTCTTGTGGCTGCAATCCCAGCACTGGGGAGGCTGAGGCAGGAGGACTGGGCTACGTAGCAATACTCTGTTGCAATACGCATCAGAGCATGTTTTAGGAGCCTGATGTTTACTTGCTGAACCCCGAATCCCAGCAGAATATGTTAGCTTTGTGTTAGACTCAGAATGCATACAGAACAGATGTCGTCCAGGCCTTAGTCATTTCATAAATAATGTATTTATTTTATTTATTGCATATGGCTATTAAGGAGGGTATCCATGATCAATACAGACTAAATACAATGCACTATTCTAGCCCGGCGCATTCCAACCCCTATGTACAGCGTGGAAGACAGCGGGGGGGGGGTCATAACACAATAGCAAGAAATATATTTAACATCTTGAGATTCAGAAACAATACATACCCAAAAGAAAACACTGTTCATAACGGTTAAAGTTTATATAGCAAAAAATAGTTTAAATTTAAAGTAAGTCAGGCAAAATGTACAAAGACCCAATATACATTGTGAATTTTTTTTGCAAACATAATATACATTTTGGTTCCATTCTGTAAACTAAATTAAAAATGTAAATATTGCATATGCTTTTTTTTTTTTTGAAATGTACAGGATAGAGGAAAATTTAGTATCTTACCACGTTCTCCACTCTGCTCCTTTAGGCTGCAGGAGGGACCTGAACTGCCTGGGCGGGGTGGGTGGTGCCATGCGTGGGCACACTCGGGGCAGCCTGGGGCCTGCTCTGCCCCATGGTGCCCGAGTCACGCAGCACCGCCACCCACCAGCTCGAGTCATCCTAACGGAAGGACCCTCCAGGACATCCCGCACATCGCAAGACAGTGCACCGCACCAAGGAGCAGCCTTCACACACACGCACGCCAGCTGGGATGCGCAGCTCCGGAGAGCAGATCCTTGGGAAGGGGGAGGGTCGCTTTACATTCAGCTTCGTCTTGCAGTACAATCCTCGGTTCTAAAGAGCTCAGCACAGAAGCAGGAAGACTTTTGCATTGCCATTAAATATATTTTTAAGACATTGAAAATTTTGGTCTTCCTCTACAGAGCCTCATTTTTAATGCATTATTCTAGTGATATAGATCTATGTATTTATATATTTATATATATATATAT
>NDGN011217449.1:0-12979 GCA_002564285.1 Tympanoctomys barrerae
CTTATTGAAACTGTCCTATTAATCAACTGTGAAAAAATAAAATAAAATTCTGAAAAAAAAAAGGCAAAACCTGAACCTGAATGCTTTGTTTAACCAGGCACTTAAAAAAACAGCTAATGTCCAGACCCACATTAGAAACACATGTTCACATGACTTTATTGTTAAGGGTCAAAATGCAAGACACCTGTGTAAGACCAGACTTTGTCCATGTATATCTCCTTTCACTCACTTTAAAATTTTTGTGTCTAAGAGTGAGTTCTAATGCAAAAGTACAGCTATGTTCCAGGCATTTTGTAAAAGTGGGCCTACAACATTCTGTTCCAAAATCTGGATAAAACATGAATTTCCTTTTCAAAATTCCTTTGGCTACCCAAGAAATTGACTGTGTCAACCATTTAAGCCTCCTTAGAAAAAGCATGTGTGAACATTCAGCTTCCAATATTTTCTATGTAGAAATGGCAGAAGAATTTTTTTGTTTGGCACCATCAAAGTGCCTTCAGGGATTTTCTGGTTTGTTCTGACTGTCTGGGTTTGAACCACACAGCTGAATGTGACTGCATTAAGCAGGCACTTAAACAACAGAGGTAATGGACAGGCCCCCATTAGAAACTCAGGTACTCATCCCTTTATTGTTAAGATGTCAAATATGAGACACCAGTGTAAGGCTGCCTTTTCCATGTAAAACTGATTCCTTACACAGTATGACATTTGTTTCTAAGTGTGATTTCTATGTGGAGAAAGACCAGACATGATGTAGGCACATTGGGAAGATGGGCCCTCCTATTCCTGTTGCCTGTTACAGCTAGCCACAGGATTTCCGATTCTAAATTCAATTGAGAAGCTCAGTAGATTATAGGTTACCAACATGTAACTCTCCTCAGAAAAAGTATACCTGAAGGATGGGCCTCCAAGTTCCTTATAGGGAAACATGGGAGAAGAATTTTTTTTTCATCTGCAAGATGACTTCAGGTTTGGCTTGAGTGTATGGGTTACAATCACAAACCTGAGCATGAGGATTTTGTTTATGCAGGGACTTAAACAACAGAGCTAATGGACAGGCCCCTATTATGAGCTCATATTCTCATCCCTTTACTGATAAGGTTCAAAATATGATACATGGGTGTAAGGCCTGCCATGTCCATGTATATCTGATTCTTTCCACAGTATGATCTATGCTTCTAAATGTGAATACATAGTTAAGAAAACACAGGCAGGTTCTCAGGACATTGGAAAAATGGATTCTCCTATTCCTGTTCCACTTTACAGCCAGCCACTGGACTTTTGGCTCTAAATTCAACTGAGAAATGCAGTGCTTTATAGGTTACCAACAAGTCTTTCTCATCATAAAAATTATACCTGAAGATTGGGTCTACATGTTCTTTATAGGAATATATGGCAGAAATTTTTTTTTCTCAGCTTCAAGATGCCTTCAGCACATTTTTGGTTTGGCAAGAGTTTCTGGGTTCAAACTACTGCACCTGAGCCTGACTGCTTTGTTAAAGCAGGCATTTAAATAAAACAGCTAATGAGCAGGTCCCCATTAGAAACACATATTCTCATCCCTTTATTGTTAAGGTGCAAAATAGGAGACACCTGTGTAAGGCTGGATTTGTCCCTTATACGTGATTCCTTCCACAGTATGATTTATATTTGTAGGTGTGAATCATTAGTAGAGAAATTCCAGACAGGTACTAAGCACTTTGGGAAGTTGGAGCCTCCTAAGCTTATTCCCATTTACAGCTTGCAACAGGTGTTGCCTTTCAAAATTCAACTGGGAATCACAGTGGTTTATATTAACAATATGTCACTCTCCTCAGAAAATGTATCCCTGAAGAATGAGGCTCCCAATGCTTTATATGGAAAAATCACATATGGATTTTTTTTGGCTGCAAGATGTCTTCAAGGCATTTCTGGTTTAGCATTAGTGTTTTGGTTTAAACCACAGCATCTGATGCTGATTGTTTTGCTTAAGAAGGCACTTAAACAATTCAACCAAAGGTCAGACCTTCATCAGAAACACACGTTCTCACCCCTTTATTGATACAGGCCAAAATGAGAGACATCTGTGTAAGGCCTAACTTCTCCATTTATAACTGCTTCTTTCCACTTTATGATTTGTGATTGTTAGATTGAGTTATAAGTGTAGAAAGTACAGTTATATTCAAGGCATTTTGGGAAGCCGGGCCTTCCTAAATCTGTTCTTGTATTGGATAAAAAACTAAATTTCCATTTCAAAATTGCTTTGGCTACCCAAGAAATTCACCATGTCCACTCCGACAGCCTCCTCAGAAAAAGTATACCTGAAGGCCAGCCTCCCAGTTCTTTATATCGAAAAAATGGTAGAAGGATCTCTATTTATTTTCTGTCTCAAGATGCCTTCAGGGCATTTATAGTTTGGCATGAGTGTCTGGATTCAATCCACAGTACCTCAGCCTGAATGATTTGTTTAAGCAGGAACTTAAACAACAGAGGTAAAGGGCAGGCTCCAGTTAGAAACACACAATCTCTTTCCTTTATTGTTATGTGTCAAAAGGTGAGACACCTGTGTAAGGAATGTTTTGTCTACGTATAACAGATTCCTTCCACCTCATGATTTATGTCTCTAAGCATGAGTTCTCAATGTCAAAAATCCAGAAATGTTCTAGGAACATTGGGAAGATGGGTCCTCCTAAGGCTGTTCCCCAATACAACCCTCAACAGATTTTCCTGTTCAAAATTCAACTGAGAAACCTAGTAATTTATAGGTCACCAACATGACACTCTCCTCAGAAAAATATACCTGAAGAATGGGCCTTGCAGTAATTTGTATGGAAAAATGCACAAAGGGTTTTTTTTCCCACATCAAGGTTCATACAGGGCATTTCTCATTTGGCCTGAGTGTCTGGGTTTGAAACTCAGCATATGAGGATGCTTCATTTGATCAGTCACTTAAAACACTGAGCTAATTGGCAGGCCTCTGTTAGAAACACATGTTGTCATCCCTCTATTGTTAAGGATCATAATGCAAGAAAACAGTGTAAAGCCTGACTTGTCCATGTATATCAGATTGCTTCCACCCTATGATTTATGTCTCTAAGTGTGAATTCTCAATGGTGAAACTCCAGACAGGTTCTAGGAACATTGGGAAGATGCTCCCCCCCAAGCCTGTTCCTTTTACCATCCTGCAACAGGATTTCCAGTTCAAAATTCAACTGGAAAACACAGTAGTTTATAGGTTACCAGCATGTCACTCTCCTTATAAGAAGTATACCTGAAATATGGGACTTGTAGTCCTTTATATTAAATAATGGGGAAGGATTTGTATTTTTGATGCCCTACCCTGCCTGCAGTGCTTTTCTGGTTTGGCCTGAGTGTCTGACTTAGAACCACAGCACCTGAAACTTCCTTCTTTGTTTAAGCAGTACTTTAGCAAACCAGCTCGTTGCTAGCCCCACTTCAGAAACACTTGTTTGCAAGCATTTAGCATTAAAGACCAAATAGCAATACTCCTGTGTAAGACCTGAGTTTCCATGTATATCTGCTTCCACCCACATTACCACTCCTGTGTCTAATTGTGAGTTCTAAGTAAAAATTTACAACTATATTCTAGGAATTTAGGAACTTGGGCCTTCTAAAATCAGCTTCAAAATCTGGAGAAAACATGAATTTCCTTTTCAAAATTCTTTTGGCTACCGAAAACATTCACCATGTCAACCATGCCAACCTCCTCAGAAAAGTATACCTGAACATACAGGCCCCCTGGTCTTTATATGGGAAAATAGCAGAAGGATTTTTTTTTGTTGTTGTTGGGAACCTCAACGTGCCCTGTGGACTTTTCTGGTTTGGCCTGAGTGTCTGGGTTGGAACAACAGCACCTGATCTTGACTGCTTTGTTTAAGGAGGCACTTAAAAAACAGAACTAATGGTCAGGCCCCCGTTAGAAACACACGTTCTCATCCTTTTATTGTTAAGGGGTAAATTGCGAGACACCTATGTAAGGCCAGACTTGTCCATGTATATCTGCCTCCTTTCAAGTTATGAATTTTGCTTATAAGAGTTAGCTCTAAGTGCATAAAGGACACCTATACTCTAGGCATTTGGAGGAAGCTGGGCCTTCCCAAATATGTTACTGTACCCATTGAAAAACTAAATTACCTTGTTGAAATTCCTTCGGCTCCCCAGAAATTCACCTTGTCCACTACAACATCCTGCTCAGAAAAAAGTATAACTCATTGTTCTGTCTTCCATTTCTTTATATGGACAAATTACATAAGGATTTGCATTTATTTATTTATTTATGGTCTCAAGATGCCTTCAGGGCAATTCTGGTTTGGTATGAGTGTCTGGGTTCAAACCACAGCACTTAAGCCTGACTGCTTTGTATAAGCAGACACTTAAACAACTGAGCTAATGGGCAGGCCTCCATTAGAAAAACACATTCTCATCCATTTATTGTTAGTGGCTAAAATATAACACACCTATGTAAAGCCTGACTTGTCCATCTATATCAGATTCCTTCCATTAATGACTAATGTCTTTAAGTGTGAATTCTCAATGTCAAAAATCCAGACAGGTTCTAGGGACTTTGGGTAGATGGGTCCTTCTAATCCTGTTCCTCTTTATTGCCCACAATAGGAATTCCACTTCAAAATTACCTGGGAAATGAAGTAGTTTATAGGTTACCAGCCTGTCACTCTCCTCAGAAAAAAAAGTATACCTAAATAATGTGCCTCACAGTTCTTTATATGGAAAAAAAGCAGAAGGATTTTTTTCTTGGTGCTGTCAAATTCCTTTGGTGGCTCTTCTGGTTCAGCCTGAGTGTCTGGGTTCAAACCACAGTACCTGAGCATGAATTCTTTGATTTAGCAGCCACTTAAACAAAACAGCTAATGCCTAGCCCCACATTAGAAACACATGATCACATCCCTTTGTTGTTAAGGGCCAAAATGTGAGACAATTTGTAGGGTCCTACTTTTCCAAGTATATCTGCTTCCTTCCACATTACGATTTGTATTTCTAGGAATTAGTACTAAGTGCAAAAATTACAGCTATATTTTAGGGATTTGGGGAAGCTGGGCTTTCCAAAATCTGTTCTAGAACTTGGATGAAACATGAATTTCCTTGGCTACTCCAGGAACTCACAATGTCAACCATGTCAATCTCCTCTGAAAAGTATACTCTAATGTCCAGAAACCAGTTCTTTATATGGAAAAATGGCAGAAGGATGTCTTTTCTTTCTTTCTTTTTTTTTTTTTGACAAAACTAACGTGCCTTAATGGCTTTTTTGATTTGGCCTGAGGGTCCGGGTTTGAACCATAGCACTTGAGCATCACTGCATTGGTTAAGCCGGAACATAAACAAAAGATCTAATGGGCAGGCCCCCATTAGAAACACATATTCTCATCCCTTTATTGTTAAGGTGCAATATATAAGACACCTGTTTAAGGCTTGCCTTGTCCATGTAGATCTGATTCCTTCCACAGTATGATTTATGTTTCTGTGTGTGAATTCTTAGTGAAGAAAACCCTGACAGATGCTACGCATATTGGCAAGATGGGCCCTCCTATTCCTGTTCTCTTTACAGCCAGCCACAGGTCTTCTTGTTATAATTTCAAGTGGAAAATGCAGTAGTTTATAAACTATCTAATAGTCACACTCCTCAGGAAAAGTATACCTGAAGAATGGGCATCCCCATTCTTTATATTGAAAAATGGCAGAAGAAATTTTATTTAATTATTTTTAGGGCAGCCTCAAGATGCCTTCAGGGCATTTCTGGTTTGGCATAAGTGTCTGGGTTTGAAACACAACACCTGAGCCTAACTGTTTTATTTAAGCAGGCACTTAAACAAGTGTACTTATGGGCAGGCCCCCATTAGAAACACATGTTCTCATACTTTTATTGTTAAGGGCCAAAATGCAAGCTGAATCTTCCTAAATCTGCTCCCATATATGGTGAAAAACAATATTTCAGTTTCAAAATTCCTTGGCTATCCCAGAAATATGCCATGTCCATCATGATAGCCTCCTTGGAAAAACTATGCCTGAGCCTCCAGCCTCCCACTTCTTAATGTGGAAAAATGGAAAAAGCATTTGTATTAATTAATTAATTAATTATTTTATTTTTTGTAGCCTCATTATGCTTTTCTGTCATTTCTGGTTTGTCTTGATGATATGGGCTCCAACTATAGCACCTGAGCCTTACAACTTTGTTTAAGCAGACATTTAAACACCTGAGCTAATTTGCAAGCCCCTGTCAGAAACACACATTCTTATCACTTTTTTGTTAAGGGCCAAAATGCTAGATGCCTGTGTAAGGCCTGAATTGTTCATGTATATCAGCTTCCTCCCACCATATGGTTTATGACTGTAAGTGTGTATTATCAATGGCGGAAATGCAGACAGGTTCTGGGCTTATTAGTAAGATGAGCCCTCCTAAGCCTGTTCCCTTTACACCCCACAACAAGGGTTTTGGTTAAATATTCAACTAGGAAAGACAATAATTTTTAAGTTATCAACATTTCACTCTACTCAAAGAAAGTATACTTGAAGAATGGGTCTTACAGTTCTTTATATGGAAAAATAGCAAAGGACTTTATTTTTGGTACCCTCAACATGCCTTCAGGGCTTTTCTGGTTTGGCCTGAGTGCCTGGGTTCAAAAAACAGCACCTGAGCCTGACTTCTTTGTTAAAGCAGGCACTTAAACAAAACAGCTAATGGACAAGTCCACAGTAGAAACATATGTCTGCATCCCTTTATTGTTAAGGGCTGAAATGCGAGACACCTGTGTAAGACCTGAGTTGTCCATGTATATCTGCTTCCACCCACCTTACGATTTGTGTGTCTAACAGTGAGTTCTAAGCACAAAACTTACAGATATATCCTAGGCATTTTGAGAAGCTGGGCCTTCAATAATATGTTCCAAAATCTGGAGAAACTATGAATTTCCTTTTCAGGATTCCTTTGGCTACCCAAGGAATTCACCATCTCAAACATGCCAGCCTCCTCAGAAAAAGTATATGTGAACATCAGGCCTCCAGGTCTTTATATGGAAAAATGGCAGAAGGATTTCTTTTAGGCACCCTCAACGTGCCTACAGGGCTTTTAGGTTTGGCCTGAGTGTCTGGTTTGAATCAAACATCTGAGCGTGACTGTATTGTTTAAGCAGGCACTTAAACAACAGAGCTAATGGACAGGCCCCCACTAGAATCTCATGTTCTCTTCCCTTTATTGCTAAGGTGCAAAATGTGAGACACTGGTGTAAGGCCTGCATTGTCGACATATATCTGATTCATTCCACAGTATGATTTATGTTTATGTGTGTGAAATCTTAGTAGAGAAAATCCAGACATGTTCCAGGCACATTGGGAAGATGGATCTTCCTAAGCTTGTTCCCCATTAAAGCCTGCAACAGGAATTCCCTTTTCAAAATTCAACTGGGAAATGCAGTAGTTTATGTTATGAACATGTCAATCTCAGAAAATGTATACCTGGAGAATGATCCTCCCAATTCTTTATATGGAAAAATGACAGAAGGATTTTGCTTTTTGGTGGCCTCAAGATGCCTTCAGGGCATTTCTTGTTTAGCATGAGTGTATGGGTTTAAACCGAAGCACCTGAACCTCACTGTTTTTTTTTTTTGTTTTGTTTTGTTTTGTTTTGTTTTTTTACATCAGGCACTTAAACAACTGAACCAATGTTAAGGCCCACATTAAAGGCAAACAATTTCATCCCTTTATTGTTACAGGCAAAAGTGAGAGATACTTGTGTAAGGCCTGACTTCTCCATCTATATCTGCTTCCTTCCACTTTATGTTTTGTGTTTCTAAGAGTGTGTTATAAGTGCAGAAAATATAGCTATAATCAAGGCATTTTGGGAAGCTGGGCCTTCCTAAATTTGTTCTTGTATCCAATGAAAAACTAAATTTATGTTTGAACATTCCCTTGGCTATCCCAGAAATTCACCATGTCCACAACAACAACCTCCTCAGAAAAAGTATACATCACAGCCTAGTCTCCCAGTTCTTTATATCGAAAAATGGAAGAAGGATTTGTATTTATTTATTCATTTTTTGTGGTCTCAAGATGCCTTCAAGGAATTTCTTGTTTGGCATGAGTGTCTGGGTTCAAACCACAACACCTGAGCCTGACTGCTTTGTTTAACCAGGCACTTAAACAACAGAGCTAAAAGGCAGACCTCAACTGGAAACAAATGTTCTCATACCTTTATTGTTAAGGGTCAATATGTGAGACACCTATGTAAGGCCTGACATGTATATCTGCTTGTCCATGTATACCTGCTTCCTTCCACCTTATGATTTTTGTTTCTAAGAGTGAGATGTGAGTGCATAAAGTATAGTCATACTGTAGGCATTTTGAGAAGCTGGGCCTTCCTATATCTATTCCTGTGTCTAGTGAAAAACTAAGTTACCATTTAAAATTGCTTTGGCTGCCCCAGAAATTCAACATGTGCACCACAACAACCTTCTCAGAAAAAGAATACCTGAACATCTGGCCTCCCAGTACTTTATATGGATAAAAGGCAGAAGGATTTGCATTTTTTGTGGTCTCTAGATGCCTTCAGGGCATTTCAGGTTCAGCATGAGTATTGAGTATCTAGGTTCAAAACACAGCACCTGAGCCATATTGCTTTATTAAGCAGGAGCTTAAACAAAACCCCTAATTACTATCCATATATTAGAAACACATGTTCCCATCCCTTTGTTGATAAGAGCCAGAATGTAACATGCCTCTGTAAGGCCTGACTTGTCCAAGTATATCTGCTTTCTTTCACATTACAATTTGTGTTTCTAGCAGTTAATTCTAAGTGCAAAAATACAGCTACATTCTAGGCATTTAGGGAAGATGGGCATTCCTAAATCTGTTACAGTATCCAGCAAAATCTGAATTTCTGTTTCAAAATTCCTTTGAATACCCAAGAAATTCTGCATGTGCACCAAGCCACCCTACTCAGAAAAGTATATCAGAACCTCCTACCTCCACTTATTTATATGGAAAAATGGCAGAAGGAATTTATTTCTGGGGGGGTGCCTCAAGATGCATTCAAGGCATTTCTACTTTGACACGAGTGTCTGGGTTTGAACCACAGCAGCTGAGCCTGACTGCTTTTTTTAAGCAGGCACTTAAACAACCCAGCAAATGGCCAGGGCCACATGAGAATCACTTGTTCTCATGCTTTTATTGTTAAAAGTAAAATGAGAGACACCTGTTGTAAGGCCTAACTTATTCATGTATATCTGATTGCTTCCACAGCATGATTTGTGTTTCTATGTGTTAATATTTAGTGGAGAAAATACAGACAGGTTCTAGGCACACTGGGAAGATGTGCCCTCCTATTGCTGTTCCCCTTTACAGCCAGCCTCAGGACTTCTAATTAAAAATTCAACTGGGACACTGGATGTTTATGTACCAACAAGACACTCTCCTCAGAAAAAAGAATACCTGAAGATAGGGCCTCTCAGTTCTTTATAAGGATAAGTGGCAGAATAAATTTTTTTGGTGACCTCAAGATGCTTTCAGGACGTTTCTGTTTTGGCATGAGTGTCTGGGTTGGAACCGCAGCACCTGAGCCTGACTGCTTTCCTTAAGGAGGCACTGAAACAACAAATCTAATGGGCAGGTCTCCATTAGAAACACATGTTCTTATCCCTTTATTGTTAAGGGCTGAAATGCGAGACACCTATGTAAGGACTGACTTGTCCAAGTATATCTTCTTCCTTACACCTTCTGAATTTTGTGTCCAACAGTGAGTTCTACGTGCAAAAAATACAGATATATACTGGCAATTTGGGAAGCTGGATTTTTGAATCGGTTCCCAAATCTAGAGATTAACTGAATTTCCTTTTCAAACTTCCTGTAGCTACACAAAAATTAATCATATCAACCATGCCAGCCTCCTCATAAAAAGGGTACCTGAAAGTCCTGACTGCAGTTCTTTTTATGCAAAAATGGCAGAAGGATTTTATTTTTTCACCTTGAACGTGACTTCAGGGATTTTCTGGTTTGGCTTGAGTGTGGGTTTGATTGGCAGCAGCTGAGACTGACTGCTTTGTTTAACCAGGAACTTAAAAAAACAGCTAATGGCCAGGCCAACATTAGAAACATATGTTTGCATGCTTTCATTGTTAAGGGCCAAAATATGAGAAACCTGTGGAAGAACTGACTTGTCCATGTATATCTGGTTCATTTCACAGTATGATTTGTGTGTCTAACAGTGAGTTCTACGTGCAAAAAGTATAGCTATATTCTAGACATTTTGGGAAGCTGGGCCTTCAAAAATCTGTTCCAAAATCTGGAGAAAATTTGAATTTCCTTTTAGATATTCCTTTACATACCCAAGAAATTGACCATGTCAAACATGCAATCTTCCTTAGAAAAAGCATACCTGAAAATCCAGCCTCCAGTAGTTTACATGGAAAAATGGAAGAAAGATTTTTTTTCCGCCCTCAACCAGCCTTCAGCGCTTTTCTTGTTTGGTCAGTATTTGGGTTTGAACCACAGCAGTTGAACATGACTGCTTTGTTTAAGCAGGCACTTAAAGAACAGAGCTTTTTGTCAGGCCCCCGTCAGAAACAAATGTTCCATCCCTTTATTGTTAAGGTGCAAAGTACGAGACACTTGTATAAGGCCTGCCTTTTCTATGTATACCTGTTTCTTTCCACAGTATGATTTATGTT
The DNA here is from genome assembly GCA_002564285.1 of Tympanoctomys barrerae. Taxonomy (NCBI): domain Eukaryota; kingdom Metazoa; phylum Chordata; class Mammalia; order Rodentia; family Octodontidae; genus Tympanoctomys; species Tympanoctomys barrerae. The sequence continues at coordinate 10,674 of NDGN011217449.1, forward strand.
TCTAAGTGTGAATTCTTAGTGGAGAAAATCCAGAAAGGTTTAAGGCAGATTGGGAAGATGGGCCTTCCTATGCCTCTTCCACTTTACAGCAAACCACAGGACTTCCACTTCAAAATTCACCTGGGAAACACAGTAGTCTATAGGTTACCAAATGTCACTCTTCTCAGAAAAAGTACACCTAAAGAATGGGCCTCCCAGCTCTTTATATGGAAAAATGGTGGAAGGATGTTCTTTTTGTGGTGGCCTCAAGATGCCTTCAGCATTTCTGGCTTTGTATGAGTGTCTGGGTTCAAGCCACAGCACATAATCCTGACTGCATTATTTAAGCAGGAACTTAAACAACTGAGCTAATGGGCAGGCTCCCATTAGAAACACACATTCTCATCCCTTTTTTCTGAAGGGTCAAAATGTGAGACTCCTGCGTAAGGCTTGACCTGTCCAGGTATATCTGCTTCCTTCCACCTTATGATTTGAATTTCTAAGAGTTCTAAATGCAGAAAGTATATGCATTCTAGGCATTTTGGGAAGCTGGGAGTCTCTAAATCTATTTCCATATCCACTGAAAAACTAAATTTCATTTTCAAAATTCTTTTGGCTACCCAGAAATTAACCATGTCCACCATGACAGCCTCCTAAGTAAAATTATAACTAAATATCCATTCTCCCAGTTCTTTATATGGAAAAATGGCAGAAGGATTTATATTTCTTTATTTTATTTGCCGCCTCAAGATGATCTCAGGGCATTTCTGACTTAGTATGAGTGTCTGATTTTAAAACACAGCACCTGAGCCTGATCATTTTATTCAAGTAGGCACTTAAACAAGTGCACTTATGGGCATGCCCCTGTTAGAAACACAGTATCTCATTCCTTTATTTTTAAGGGTCAAATGCAAGCAACCTGTGTAAGGCCTTACTTGTCCATGTATATCATATTTTTTCCACCATACAATTCATGTCTCTAAATGTGAGTTCTCCATGACAAAATTCCTGACAGGTTCTAGGCACATTGGGTAGATTCTCCCTCCCAAGCCTGTTCCCCTTCACAGCCTACAACAGGACTTCTGCTTCAAAATTCAAGTGGGAAAAGCAGTAGTTTATATGATACCAACATGTCACTCTCCTCAGAAAATGTATACTTGAAGAATGGGCCCTTCTGTTCCTTATATGGAAAAATGGCAGAAGGATTTATTTATTTTTTTTTCGCCCCAAACATGCCTTCAAGACATTTCTGATTTGGCCTCAGTGTCTAGCTATGAACCACAGCACCTTAACCTGAATTCTTTGTTTAAACAGGTACTTATTTACACAGAACACCTAATTGCTGACCCCTGATTAGAAACACATGTTAGCATCCCTTTGTGGTTAAGGACCAAAATGCAACACATCTACCTTGTCCAAGTTTATCTGACTTCTTTGACAGTGTGATTTATGTTTGTAAGTGTAAATTCTTAGCGTAGAAATTCCAGACAGGTCTTAGGCACACTGGGAGGATGGACCCTCCTATTCCTGTTCCCTTTACAGCCAGCCACAGGACTTCTTTTCAACTGGAAAGTACAGTAGCTTATAGGTTACCAAAGTGTCACACTCCTCAGGAAAAGTATACATGAAGAATGGGCACCCCAGTGCTTTACATGGAAAAATGGCAGAATAATTTTTATTTATTTATTTATTTTGGCGGCCTCAAGTTTCCTTCAGGGCATTTTTGGTTTAGCATGAGTGTCTGGGTTCAAACCATAGCATCTGAGCCAGACTGCTTTATTTAAGTAGGCATTTAAACACCTGAGCTGAAGGAAAGGTCCCTGTTAGAAACACATGTTGTCATACCTTTCTTTTTAAGGGCCAAAATGTGAGACACCTGTGTGGGAAATGACTTGTCCATTTATATCTACTTCCTTCCACCTTATGATTTGTATTTCTAAGAGTGAATTCTAAGTGTAGAAAGTACAGCTATATTCTAGGCATTATGGGAAACTGGTCTTTCCTAAATCTGTTATGCATCCCCTGAAAATCTAAATTTCCTTTTCAAAATTCCATTGGCTGTCCCACAAATTCACCATGTCCAACATGACAGCCTCCTCAGAAAAAGCATTCCTGAATGTCCAGCCTCACAGTTCTTTATATGGAAAAATGGCAGAAGGATTTATATTTCTTTATTTATTTTATTTGCTGCCTCAAGATGCCTTCAGGGCACTTTTGGCTTTTCATGCGTGTCTGCATTCAAAACACAGAACCAGGGGCTGGCAGGATGGCTCAGTGGTCTAAAGCACCTATTTAGAACAAGCTTAGCAAAGCACAGGGACCGCAGT
>NDGN011217498.1:0-11924 GCA_002564285.1 Tympanoctomys barrerae
TTTTGTATCTGTATATTCAAAATAGGATAGATATACAGTTACTTTCTCTTAATTCAATGAATAAAAAGATTTGTACTAATAGTGTTTGTGAAAAAAAAAACAACCAAATACTTTCAATCCCCAGTTCCGCTAAAAACAAACAAACAAACAAAACAAAAAAACTAATAGTGTTTGTGGACAGGATATCATATCTACATCTTATACAATGAATAACCACTAAGAAACAATATGCAATGTATTAATTATTGAAACTGTGCTAGTAATCAGCTTTGAAACTGTCCTATTGCCATTTGTTTCTCAATAAAATTATTAAAAATGAAAAAGGCATAAACTATCACAGCATACTCAAGAAGAAGCAAACAAAAACTTCCTATGACAAAAACTGAAGGCCCAAGTAGCTTTATGGTGAACTCTTCATTGAAAAAAATTAATAATGGCAAGGCAGCGCAAGCTCTTCTAGGGTACTGTAAGTGAGTGAATGCTTCCCAACTTGTTTGGTGAGGTCAGCATCATCCTGATAGATAATTCAAGCAGATAGAGCAAAAATACCCATAGATCAATGAACATAGAAGTGAACATTATAAAGAAATTTTCAGCAAACTGAATTCAATAATATATAAAAAAGTAATTATCATGACTAATATAAAAAGTGAATTTAAGATTACAAAATTATCATAATTTAACATATAAATAAGCCTAAAAAATCCTACTCCATGACAACAAAATTCATTTCCCAATCCTATAGAAAACTTAGCAAATTGGGAATAAGCAGGATTTTCCTCACACTGATAAATAGCCTCTCAAATCCTACAGATAACATTACTCTTAGTGGTAAAAGGCTGGATAATTTTCTCCCAAGAACAGAAACAAGACAGAGGGTCTACTCCTACCATTTCTGTTCAATGTTTCATGGAATTTCTACCCAATATAAGTAAGAAAAAAAAAATAAAAATCATCAAGATTGAAAAATAGTAAAACTGTATTTACAGATAATGTGATGATCTAAGAAAAACTTGATAAATCTCTCAAACTACTATTAGAGTAACAGGTTAGAAGCCCATGATCAGTATGCAAAACATAACATACTTATATCTATATTTATCTATATCTGTGTCCCAGCAACAGTCAAGACTGAGCATCTCTAATTGTGTCTTGTGATGTACAGTAGTTAGGATTGGATCCGAATAAGTAACTATCCTTGAAGAGATTTAAATAGTTTTCCCAGAGAAAGCCTGGATTAATATAGATGTGAAGACAGTGAAAAGTATCAAATCATGACTAAAAAGATATTAAAGACAATTTAAATAAGCTGATATCTCAATAAGTTGTCATCAATAACTTAAAGGACTGTATATGTTATTCCCTTAGTTGACCCATAAATCCAATGCAATCATAATCAAAACGCCAGCTGGTGTTTTTGTAGAAATTTACGAAGGTATTCTAGAAATCCTTACGAAAATTAAGGGGTGTGGTATAGATGAGACAACTATGAAAAAAAAGAACAACTTTGGAAGAGTCACATGCCTAACATTAAGACATATAAAATTATAGTTGTCAAGACACTGTGTTATTGACATAAATATAGGCTATGTGATCAGTGGAACAGAGTCCAGACACAGACCTAAACATGTGCAGACAACGGATTTTCAGCAAAAATGCAAGCCAGGTCCATGGAAAAAACACAGTTTAAGTGAGCCAGAATGGTGAATATTCTTGTGCACATAAATATAAAATATAAAACTATAAATCTTTGAGAAGAAAACCTTTGTGACTCTGCAGTAGGCAAAAAAAAAAAAAAAAAAAGCTTAGAATAGCACCAAAACCAAAAGGAACCAGTTGCTATATTGGATTTTATAAAAATGTCAAATTTCTGCTGTCCAAGGAACACTGACAGGAAAGTAAAGAAAGAAGCCACAGGTTGGAAGAAAACATGTGCATGATATATATTTGGAAATTAATATATGTAAAACTAAAAAATGATAGGAAAACAAAAAGGGGAAGAGTATTTGAAAAGAAGTTTCATAAAAGAAGACATCTTTCCCTGTGCTCATTATGTCTTCTTCTTCCATTAGTGATTAGAGAAGTGGAAATTAATGCTATCATGAGATTCCATCATACACCTGGGACTAAAACTAACGTCTGGTCATGCCAAGTGTTGAGGACAGGGTGGAACCTGAGCTGCCGTGCACCCCCAGGAATGTAACAAGGTAGAAAGACTTTGGAAACAGATTTTTGGTTTTGGAAAATATTACATGTTTACCTACCACATAACCTGGCCACTCCACTACTAGGAGTTTACTCAAGAGAAATGAAAACATGTGGCCTAAGAGGACTCATATGTGAGTGTTTATAGTAGATGTATTTATAAAACAGCCAAATTTTGGAAATAACCAACATGTCCATCAATAGGCCAATGAGTAGCTCAATTGTGGCATACCCACACCATAGAATACTTCCTGCCCAGTAGTAAAGAGATGAATGAACCACTGATAGACAAAACAACATAATTAAGTCCAAACTACTAATCCTGAGTGAAAGACCAAGTAAACAAGAGTACAAACTGTGTGAGTCAACAAAAATAAATTCTATGATGTCAGGAGGCAGTCCTGTGCCCCCTAAGAGCTGAGGATAAACAGGTCGGAGAAAACCTTGGGAGTGATGGATAAATTTATTCTTGGATTATATTGATCAAAATGTATCTAACTGTGCACTTTGTACAATTTATTTGTCATCAATAAAAGCATTTTAAAAATGCAAGCAAAAGGCTGGGGAAATAGCTCTGCGGCATAAGAGCCTGCCTGGCCAGCACAAAGTCCCAAGTTTGATCCCCAGTACTGGAAAACAAAAACATGTAAGCAAAACATGGGAAAGTATGTTTCAAGCCAATATGGTAGTCATATCTATAACAGTTACAAAACTCATATAAATTGATCTAAAAATACTAATAATCTAATAGACAACGAGGCAAGATCACAATAATAAAAATATAGCCAGCATTTTAAATGAAAAAATGTCCCACTTCACTGAAACAATTCCAAGACATCAATTTTATTTTGCAAATTAGGAGGTATTTTAAAATGAGAATAAAAAAGTGTTTATCAAGGTATGATGAAATAGCTTTTATATATTCCTAAATATCATATAAATTTACATTACTTTTTGGACAAAATTTTTGACAATATGAGCTACAAATAAAAAACCTGAACTGGGAATTACTTGAGAATTACTTGATGTTGCGCCAGTAATTCTAGTAGTGGGATTCTGTTCTAAGGAAGAACATTCCACAAATAGAAACACTCCTCTTTCCATGCAAGTATTCATGATAAGGAAGTCTTGGAAATAATCTGAAATTGAACCATCAGTAATTTCATTCATTGTTACATCAATTCAGCAATTTCCTGAAAAGTTATAAAGCCACATAAATTCTATTTACAGCGAGTTTATAATAACTGGGGGAAGATAATGCTATAACATTAAAATAAAAAGCAAAGTACAGAAATCATAGGATGATTTACAACAATGTTTAAAGAAGTCTTTTCACGTGAGAACACAGGAAAGACAGGATTTGACCGTATCAAGATGTTTGCAGGGGCTTTCGATGGCATTCTAAATGTATAACTGGTGTTTTTTTTCTTTCTGATCATGGAGTATTTCTGGTTTTCTTTTTTTTTTTTTTCGGTTTGTTTGTTTGTTTGCTTGCTTGTATTTAAGGGGAGGGTCTATAGGGTGTTCAGAATCTCACTACTAGGTCAGACTCGTAGTGATGCGCCTGTTTACAGCCTCCTAAGAGCTGGGATTACAGGTGCGCGCCACCACGCCCAGCCTCAATCGCCATCTCAACACACCCCGCGGGCTGGGCCAGCACGACGGGCCCCTGCGCCTGTTTGTTTTTGAGGTAGGCTCTGGCGCTGTAGCCCAGTCTGGCCTAGAACTCACGGCGACCCTTCTGACTCAGCCTCGTGAAAGCTGGCATTAGCAACCTGAACCGCTGCACCCTGTGAGTATTTCCAATTTTTAAGTTTTTATATTAAGGGGAAATATTTTTATATTAAGAGGAAATCACCTTTTAAACATATTGAAGCATGAGGTTTGCCGGGTTTTCATAGATTTTACAGTTTCAGAACAAAAGGTTGAAATCCACCCCTGTCCCCCGTTATTCGGAGGCACTAAACCTAGTCTGTTTTGACTCACAAAGCAATATCTGGAAAGCTCAGTGTCTGTCTTTGTCATCAGCGAACTCCCTGTGGGGCAAGGCTTTTCGTTTGAATCTCAGTTTCTTCATCTTCTCAAGTGGGGGAAACTCCTTGCCCTGCTCCAGATTTCCAGAGGATCTGGGCAGGAAGCTGGAGACCACACGGTCTCCCCACTGGAGACCTGTGTCATCAGTGTTCTCTGGAGGCTTAGAGCAAGGAGAATGTGTAGATGATGCTAAAGGAACCCACTCGACTGGCCAACGGGATCGGAGGCTGGGCAGTCCCAGAGGGCCTTTGCAGGCCCAGTGCAGGAGGCTGGGCGCGAGAAGACAGGGAGGGGTGTCGCAGCTTTACAGGGCTGATAACCCCGAAGCTCCTGCAGTTGCTGCTGTGAGGCTGCCTTCAAAGGCGGAAGAAGTTGGAGTCTGATGTCCCAGATGGTGACAGCAGCACAGCTGCAGCAGTGGAGAAGACCTAAGCTTCGGAGCAGGGGTGCCTGCGCATGCGCAGTGTGCATCCCTCCTCCGGCCGGGTCCCCAGCCTCCTGGACGGTGCCATCCTCCAGGTGCGTCTTTCCCCTCAGCCCACTCACCCGCATGCTGATGGTCTCTGCAACACCCGAGATTCCCTGAGATTCTCTGTCAATTGTGCAGCCATCTCTCAGTCCAATCCAGTTGACAAACAAGATTAAGGTCACCAGGGCTCAGGAGAACAGCAGGCTTCCGAGGGCTTGAGATGTTGTGTGAAGGCAGGGCTGGCAATAGAGTAAAGGAAAAGCACGCAGAGGTCTCTGTGGCTGAGAAGAGTGACAGGAGCCCACACAGCAGCTGCAAATGCACCTATATCCCAGGAGCTTGTCTGCCTCTGAGCCAGAAGGCCATATGTTCACAGAAAAATTAAGAAAAAAAATCGGACAAAATTAGAACCTACCATGTTTTCAAACCCCTATACACAGAACATATCCCAAGCTTTAGTTTCATAGGAAAGTTACATCATCCCAATAAACACTTGCCCTCAGAGCATGCCCTCCCGACTTCTACCCACCCCGCCTTGTCTTTTGCATCCTGCCTCTTCTGTCCTGACGATTCCCAACCAAACTGGCTTCCTCAGGACCTGCAGGAAAATATGCCGGACACCTTTAGCCCAGATCAACATCATGCTTCAGACAGAGCCTGAAAAGAGAATCTATGTTGACTTTGTTTGGTACGAAACAGTGATCATTTGCCGATGGTTCCTTGTGCAATTCAAAAAGAAAATGATTAGATGTATGTAGGCAAGTAGTGACTTGTGATGACAGCTTCTGTGAAGATGTGGGGTGTATCAAAAATATATTGCCAGGAATTTTCTGTTTGTTTTCATTATCTAATGTGCATTAGGTTTGGGGGAGGTGAGCGCGTGTCTGTGTGTGTTTCCATGCAGGGAGAAAGTGCAAAGTTATTAACATTTTCATCTGCAGAAACTGATTGAAATTGTACTCATCAGCTCAAAAGGAAGATCTATTACAGGGTGCCGGTTGGCAGTGCCTCCTGGAAAGAACACCATGAATGACAAGTTGTCACACCAGGCTGCAGTTCTGGCTGTGTCTTCTAGACAAGGGTTTTGAGGGGGTGGTTTCAAAGGGGCTTGGCTCAAGTGGGAGCACCTGCCAGGCTCTGGGGAAGGGCTTGATAACAGTTAATGGGTCACACTCTGGCTTGTCACCTCCTTGGGAAAAGCTGATCTGTTTTCTACGTCTATGAGTGACAGGATTATTATGTAAGTGCTACCGAAATGCTTTCACTTGCGTGTTTTCCTCTGAAGCTGTTGGAAGGAGCTTTGCCAAGAAAAACAAACAATAAAATGAAAACATGCCCTGTAATGATGTCCTAGCTTTCACACGTGAGGGCACCAGGGACATCATCTCCAGCTGCCCTCACTCCACCTGACTCTGGAGATGAGACAAGGCACATCAGGGATGGGTCACTGCTCAAGGACACACAGACGGCAACTGTGGCCCCTTCTCTTTGCTTAGGACAAAGCTGTCACACTGAGCACTTTCCACTCCTGCCAGTAATGCCAAGTCCACTGAGGATGCATGTGCTTGGCCAGGGCAACTGCCCGGTGTGTGCAAGATGCACAGGGAGAGGGCATTTTGTTCCCCACCCCATGCCCCTCTCTCTCCACCATCCCTTCCTGCAGGTCTCCTGCCTATTCTGCACACTGGCATCAGAGGTGCTCCTGTTTCACTGTGCACTGGCACACTCTGTCATGGACATACAACATTTTTTGGATATTCCTTGTTAGAATTTCTATTCCAGCCAGAATCATGAGCTCTCCCTAGTGACAAATGCATTCAAAGAGTGCACTATGGCCAAAGTCTGATGACCAATATACATGTAGACAGATTTCTTCAGCAGCTGTGCTCCTCCTTGTTGGCTAGTGTCTTCAATTGACTGTGATAAGCAAGGTACCCTGAATAATCTTTTCTCTGCTTCCCTTCCATGTGTCCTGGGCACTGGTATCTCAGATCCCCTTAGGCACAGCTTACAAAGAGCTGTTACTGTCTCCCTGGATGCTGTCTGTGTCCCACTTGGAGCTCTTGATGCTCCCAGGAGAAGGGTGTGGTAGCACTGGTGTTTCAGGCTCTGAGGTAGAGAACAGAAGGGGACAGGCCTTTTGAAGCATGGTACGGGATAGGTGCTTGGGTCATGCTTGGAAATGACCGTCCAGAAATGATGACTTGGAGAAACTGCAGGGTTCACTGCACCGGGCACAATTTCTATGGTGCTGAGAAAGCAGGGTAGCTGTTTCAGGAATTAGTTTCAGGCCCACAGTGGGCACATGCATGGGAGGAGGGAGGGAAGGAGAGAGGGAGGGAGAGATAGGGAGAGAGAGAAGAGACAGAGACAGAGACAGAGAGAGGCTGCACACTTGTGCAGATTGTGAACTGCTAAAGGCTACATGTGTGGAGGCATGATTCATATGGCAAACACTGACACATGGTTTTTTTTATGGCCACCCAGCAGAGGATGGGCCTTGTGCATGCTGGGTAAGCGTTCCACCATCCAGTAACAACCGTAGTCCCAGAGGCTTATCATTTTTCAGTTTTTAAATTTATTGGCACCATTTAGATATACACAAAGATCACGTTCACTGTAAGGAACTGTACCTGTACATGATATACCTTAGTTCCTCTTCTTTTTCCCCTCTCTTCCCTTTACCCCTTCTTCTTTCCTAAGCTTTGTTTCTGCTTTACTCTTTTTTCTTGCTTTTTCCCTTCTTCCCTCCCCCACCCATTCCCCTTTCTTTTTGAAAATTGTTTTCCTGTTTCACAATTCCTATTATATATTTTGGTTTCTATTTACACTATTTCTAATTGACAGATGGGAGCAGGCATGTAGGATTCAGTGAAAGGCAGGCAGACTCCAGCCCCTTCCTTGTGGCCTTGCCTGCTCACCCATCACTCTTTCTTGTCACTTCAAGCCCCGCCTCCATCACTCTTTCCTGTCACTCAGGCCCCACCATGCTCACCTGCTCCACCAGCTCTAGGCTTGCTGCTTTCACATCATGCTTGTCTGACTGGGCCTGACTGATCTGCCCCCATGAGCCTCCTGTAGCCTCTCACTCCCTGCTCTCCAGCCCCTGGGGCTCTGTCTCTCCCTGGAGCACCATGCACTATGGTCACCCTAGTCTTTATGCCTGCTGGCCTGGCCTTTGGCCTCCTCAGTTTGAATGAGAACATACTTTAACTCATACCCTCAGCTGTGAACAGCGGAGCAAAGGGAGCCCCTCAGCCTCTGATGAGTAGAGTCCACTCTCCCCAGGGAGGAAGGACTTGCTATCTCGGGCCTGTGATCTCTGGTGCTCTGGAAATCCTGCCATCCTTTCCCTCTCTTGAAAGCACCTCGCATCTTAGCTGGGGCTGTCATGGGGTACCCGGCCCTTCCTGAGCCAGGATCCTCCGTGTTTGGAGCTTTGATCAGAGGGATACACAGCCAGAGATGGCTAGAATGTGGTCTTCAAGAGCTGCCTGAATCTGACCACGCTGCTGGAGTGGAGCTGGCCATCCAGCCCCCAGGTCACCTAGAGCTCCAGCCCATGGATGCTGCCTTCCTGAATCACGCCAAACAACTACCTTTGGCTGAAGCTACCCCGCATTGATAATGGATGTTGCTAACTGCCAGAGATTGCTCTCTGATACTCCTACCCTGCTTAACATTGCCAGCTCCTTCTCCATTTCTAAGACCTTATACAAGGACCACCTCCTCCATGGAGCTTCCAAAATTCTCCTCCTCCCATTCTAGGTAAAAAGGAGTAATCACTTTTGCCTCACTTCCACAGCCCTTTATCTATTCTTCTCTTTTGTCACATAATGGTAGTTACCTGGTGTCCCTTTCAAAGCCATGCCAACCCTGCAGGCTGTCCAGAGTGAGGCCACCCAGGTCTTTGGCAGTTTGCAAGTCCCACGGGGCTCTGCTGAGAGATGTCCCCTGCAGGTGCTCAGTGCAGTCTGGAAGGTGCGCACTCACTGTGTCAGCTGGGGACCTGCGAGGACAGCCCACGCCCTCTGCCTCCTCGGTCAAGTCTGTGGCTATGTGATTTTTTTTTTCTCATTTTTTTTTTCATCCTGAGAACACGGAGAGGTTATGAAACTGAGAATCTCTGCTGAGCAGCAACACACTGATTTATCTTCCCTTTAAGGCTTTTAAAGCACCTAACAGTATGATAATGTCAAGGGACAAAAACTAATAGATGGCATTCCTTAGATGGCTCCTTGCGCCCTTCGGTGTCAGGAAGCCCGGGGGGGGGGTAAGCTCTGATGACAGAGCTCACTCCACAGTCATCTCCGAAGCCACATGGCACACACATAAAGATGCAGAGACATGCAGCTCCTGCTCCTTGCATCTGAGACCTGAGACAATGTAGATATAGGGTTCTCTGGAGCAATACAGCACTGTGGAACTGGTAAAGAAAAGGGAAGGAAACAAGTGGAGGGAGAGAAAGACAGAGAACCCTCTTGTTTTTGGGACCAGGATGCTATTGAGGCAAGCTGAACAATAACACTTCTTCTCCCAGAATTTAAATTCTCACATGAACATCATAGAAGACAGGGAAACATCCACCTATGACATGCCTCAATAGAGGGGATTATGTTATCTTTAAGAACTCATGGGTTATTCATACTTTTACTTATACTAGCTCATGAAGTTAGTTGACTTTGGAATATATGTGTAGGAGATGAAGTGAAGAATATGAGATGTTTGTGGACAAACCAGAAAGCCACCATTGCCTTTGAGCACAAGGCTAGCCTCCTCTCCTCTTGCCTCATGACTTATGTGTCACAGAATGCTGCTGGAAGAAAACCTCAAAGTTCTCATTGGTGTCAGGTCCTATTTTAGTGGGTAGGTCCTCTTTGAAAGATTGCTAACCCCATTGCTTTTCAAGGGTATTTCGCAGTGGAGTGGAGTGGAGTGGAGTGGAGTGGAGTGGAGTGGAGTGGACATTGCTCATTTGCATGTTCACGGCTACATGAAAACCAGGGTGTGGTGCAAAAGGGGACAGAGTAGAGAATCGCTGACCTGCATGATGCAGCAAGAGCACTAGTGCAGCACAAAGACACAGAGACAAGCAGTCCCTCGTGGCCTGGGGAATTCTGGGAAGAACATCCAGGCTCTTTGCAAAGCCTTAAGAACAGATTGTCCTTAGGATTCTCTACCTTACATGGTCTGCTTTGGTGCTGAACTGAATTCCACTGAGGTCTCATTACACTGGGATGGAGAAAATTCAGAGTGAGGATGGTGCCATCTTTTCCCCACGCTGCTCTGACATTCTTGATTGTGTTTGTGTTCCAGTGTCTCTGGCTTAGTAAAAAATAATCACACGTGCACAGAATTTTCCAAGGAAGCAGTTCATGTCCCAGTGTCTTAGCTCCACCACACCCATCTCTCCCATAGTATCCAAAGCAAGTCTAATTCTGCGGGCTCTAGTGTAGCACACTGCCTCTTCTTCACTCTCGTTACCATAACGTGAGCCCCATCGCTTCTGTCCTGCATGAATGGTCATGGCTTCCTAGTTGCTCTCCCTATTCTCTTCTCACTTCCCTCTTCATCTATCTCCCATGTTGCTTGCGGCTAAGATGATATTTTCAAGACACCCATTGGATTGCAACTTATCCCCTGCTTAGTGCTCCTGGTGGACCCTGCTATAACCCTTCAGCATGACCCAAGGTTCAATACTGTTGACCCCTGTCCCTCATTCTAACTTGTCACTTGTCCCTCAGTGAAGCCTCACAGTGCCTCCACTATACCAGCTTTCACTGTGTGCCTCCAAAGTGCCAAGGCTCTGCTGATTTGAGACCTTCATTCGTGCTGTCCTGTACACTTGGGGCTGCAGAGATTCCCCAACTTGACTCCAACAGCCCACCCCTCTGCAGACCTGCCTGATCAGCCTATTTTCAATCCTCTCTCTTCTATAAGAGCCACTTCCTCAGAAAGCCCTCCCTGGTTCCTGAGATTAGATGTCTCTGGCCAGTGGTGCTTAGAGCAGGGGCAGCAAGCTGTTTCTATGCAGGGTCAGAGAGTAAATAGTTTCAGCCTTGCTGGCCATACGGTCCCTCTAGCAACTACTCAGTCGTGCAGTTATAGTAGAAATCATTCATAGATAATGTGGAAATGAATGAGCATAAAAGGTGCTCAAATAACATATTTTGTTATTTCTCAACAAAATATGTTATACATATATTTCTCGATAAAATTTGTGATAGGAACACATTTTATTGAGAAAACAAACAAACAGGCAGTGGGCCATATGGAGTCCAGGAACCACAATTTTCCAACCTATGCCATAGAGCAGAAATCCCTAACTCCTGTTAGGAACTAGGCTACAGCAGGAGGTGAAGAGCAGGCCAGGGAGCTAAGCTCCAGCTGTATGTACAGCCCCTCCTCCTAGCTTCCATCAGTATCTGAGCTCTACCTCCGGTCAGATCAGCAGCAACATTAGATTCTTGTAGGAACCAGACCGTACCGCAAACTGTGTGCAAGAAGTCGGGCTTGCATGCTCCTTAAGTCAGCCTGAAGCGTAACTCCCCACTGCCTTTGGAAAATATAACTGCCCTCCTTTCTGTGGAAAACTGTCTTTTACAAAGGGAGTTTCTGCTGCAAAAAGGTTGGGGACCTCTGCCTCAGAGCATCCTATCTTAGTATTTATAATACTTACTATTATTAGTGCTTATAATAATATGTAACTAAGTTATTGTAGGTGTGTGGTTCTGGGTTAATATCTGCCCTTGCTCCCTAAACTCCTTCTCTGGGGAGACAGAGATTATCGCTATCTTGTAGTACTCAACAAGGACAATAGGTGCCTATCTAAAACAATGACTCAAGCAGCAGCCATTCAGACTTCATGCTACACCTTTTCCTTGAGCAATTTGAAAAGGACTTTTACTCACTCTTGGAGATGATTTGAATGGATAAGCTGGAGCAGCTATAGGAGAGGTGTAGAACAGGCAAGCTGAGAGTTCACTAAAAACACAGATGGCAAGAAAGCCTATGGAAAGATGTTCAACATCACATGTCATTGGGGAGTCGCAAGTGAAAGTAACGAGCTACCACTATACACCTCTTAAGAAGGGCAACATTAAAACTACTGACAACATCCAAAGCTGGAAAGGATGTAGAGCAAAAGGAAGCATCGTGTTCTGTTAGTGGAATGCAAAATGGTGCAGCCATTTAAAAAGCCATCTGCACAATTTGT
>NDGN011217502.1:0-12421 GCA_002564285.1 Tympanoctomys barrerae
AAGCTAAGTACAGTGAGCCATGTTCCTAGTGTGAGCATTATCCACACACCATGGTGATGTTACACTGAATATTAGGTACTTCTCACCTGAAATTCACTTATACCATGGTGTCCTTGTTTATTTTTATTTTTTTTTTGGCAGAACCCGGGATTGAACTCAGGCCCTTCCACTTGCCAGGCAAGCGCTTATTCTACTGAGCCATCTCCCTGGCCCCAAGGGTGTCCTTGTTTAGCTGGCAGTCCAAACCTAGCCCAGTCTTTCAGGTTATCTGCATGTTCCTACTCATCCTCCCTGTCCCCGCTCCTGTGCAGATGCCTCGGAGAAGCTAGCGGACCTGTCACCAAGCTTGGGCCCTTCTTCTCCTCATCACTGCTCATCACTGTAACCAGACATGGGAATCCATAAATTTAGAGGAGAGGTCGAATGTATTGTTCAGTTTTGTAGGTTGTAGCCCATGGTCATGGGCCCTGTTGCTTTGGGGCCATTGTGTGGGAGTGTGTGGTGGAGGAGATGGTTCACCCTGGCTGGAAACAAAGAGGAGGCGGAAGGGCAGGGCCTCAGCAGCACCTCCGAGGCCGCCGGAGGCATAACTTCCTCCCTTAGGCCTCACCTCCTAGAGGCTCTACCGGCTCTCAGTGGTACCACGTAGAGGACCAAACCCTTGACATGTGGAGGATGCTTCAGACGCAGCAGCAGACTCTGAGGCCTTTTCTTCACATAACTTGGGGGCCAACACCGTCCCCTCAGGGTGACTGTGGTTCCCTAGATGGCAGCTGCTCTGCCTCGCCACTGCTTCTCTTCCCCCACCCTGTGCGGTGACTGGCACGTCTTAGGTATACGATAGATACTTGTGGGATGAAATAAGCAGAGGCGAAGTGACTTGTCCTCACTCGGGACCCAGAGGGAGGCGGCCATCTCTCCTCACGTCTGCCCCTCCCAGTGAGGCCAGCTGGAGCAGAGTGGGAGGCTGCTTGCTCGGGAAAAGGAGAAAAATGCCTCTTAGGTTTGCACTCAGCAGGATGAAGACACCAGTGCTTCCCCGTGTGTCTCGGCACGGCTCACAGGAGCCCAGCCCAGATCACCCCGGTGGCGGGCAGCAGGTGAGCCGGCACGGTGCGACGCAGAGCCAATGCTGTGGTCTCGCTTCTGGCCCCAAAGGCTGGGGCTGGGGATGGCACGCGGTGAGCTGTGACGGGGGCACGCGGAGTCTACGGCCATGCCGCCCGGAACGCGCCCAATCTCATCCGAGGACATGTGGTTGCAGGGAGACAGGAGGGACGGTCACAGAGTCCACTGTGCAGCATCGTGAGTGACAGAGTTAATGACAACGCACCGTGTTCCTGAAAGATGCAGGGGAGTGGAGGTTACGTTTTTCACCTCAGAAACGGTAACTGTGTGAGCTAACGCCCAGGCTGGGTAGCCAGGTGTACCCATTGTGCTGTGAACACCTCTTGTACAACGTCAGGCTGCGCACAATCCATCCACGTGTGTCAGCTGCATACATTAAGAATCCAAGCTTGTCCACCTGAGCTGCTTCCACGCCTCTTCTTGGCACGCACACCTTCTGTCAACGCTCCCTGAGCTGCTCGATGACCTCAGGCAGGACGGGAAGACGCAGGGAAAAAGCCACCTTCTCTTCTCTTCTGTGAACCTCATCAGCGCTGGGGAAGAGAGGCCGTGCTGGGCCACGCTTTTCAGGACACTGCTGTCCTCTCTGCACCTGACCAAGGCTGTGGATATAAGGCAGGAAGTGGCCTGGGCTGATGGAGAATCTGCTAACTGGTCACAGACGCCACACACAGTCACCTCGCAGACCCCTGGTGTCTGGTTGAGTACAGCAGTGCAGGATCCTGGCAATCCTGCATCTGGGGCGCAGGGGTGGCAGAAGCAGGGGTGCACATGGCCCCTCCTCTGCTCACCTGCGCACTCCGTCGCCACATGGATTTCATTCACAGACACACACTCAGGCAAAACCAGTAAGGATTTTGTCTCAGAGATTTTGGCCACTAAGAATAAAATTTTAGGAAGATAGGCTGCATGGGGCATGCTTTTCTGGTGCTGAAATCTGATATATGATATTTAGGGTGACGTCAGCTTTCGTGTCCTCGCGAACAGATAAGTACGAGTTGTGCCACACAGCTTTCCTTAGCAGCTATTGAAGCTTTGAGTGAAATGTGTTAAAGCTTGCACTTTGCCATACCAGTTTCGGTTTCCCAGGAGCTGTAAGTTCAGTTGTCTCCTCACCCAGCTATGGAGATCTGCTGGCAGTTACTAAGCTTGCTTCACTGCTTACAACACTGGAAAGTGCACACGTCTAATCTCAGCTATTTGGGAAGCTAAGGCAGGAGAGTCACCCGTCTGAGGTCAGCATGGGAAACTTAGTGAAATCTTGGCCCAAAGGAGAAAAAAGTCCAGGGGATAGCTCAGTGGCAGAGTGCTTGCCAAGCATGTGCAAGGACCTGGGCTTGATTTTACTAATAAAAGAAAGAAAAAAAGATGCTGTTTCAATTTCGCATCCAGCCTGCTCTTCATTTCTAGCCGCCACACCGAGCAGAGCTGCAGCTACTGCACCTGAGCAGATGCGTGGCTTTGGCTTTGAATTTTTACAAGACAAGTTTTGCATTTTTGAAATAAGACAAGCCCGTCTTACTGAAATAAACTTATTAGTGAGACAAAACAAAAATCCCGGAATTTCAAGATGGGAACAGCAGAATGATTAATGACGTTTGGGACCCTGGGCTGTGGCCAGCTTCCCCAGGGTTTGCACTGCACTCAGTCCTACGATCCAGGGGTGCAGTAGAAGTCCCAGGTGGGTGGGGAAGCCTGGTGGCGCTGGCAGGGTGGCAGAGTCCAAGGCCAGGTGGGCAGGGATAATGAGGCCCAGGAGGAAAGTTGAAGCAACCTGCAAAGGTCTTTTGTCCTCTAAAGTAGGATCCTGGACCACATGCTGTGGCCGTGAGGAGCCCCTGAAGATGCCCTGGGTCTTGGCTTGTGCAGAGCCCTGGCCAGGGGCTGGGTCAAGAGGTGGTGTGCAGGGGTTAGGAGGAGGACCAACCTAAGGGAGAACCAGGAGGGGCAGCAGAGAGTGTGAGGAGCAGCTGCTGGGTGACAGGCATACAGGTGGGAGCGGAAGGCGGCTGTGGAGCTCTGGCCTGGACAGTGGGCTCTGCCAGCCCCGCTAGACCTAGAGATCCTGCCCAGCTTCCAGATCTCTGAAAATCTCTTTTTGCCCCCTGCTGACAGCAGATCCTTTCTGCTCAGGATAGGGCATTTAAGCAAGGAAAGGAAAACACTGAGCAGGGCATGTTATTTTTTAGAAAACCCATTGTGCAAATAAAAACTATGCTATTTCAAGGCTTTGTTTATTTGCAGGGAAGCCACCGTGTCTGCCTGCAGGCTGCAGACATTGTCCCAAGCCCCACAGGCCTCTGTAAACACTCCTGGGTGACACATAATAGGAGCCCCAGCGTTAAGTCCCCTCGTTAGGGTCTTGGCAGGAGCTTGTTGCGATTTCAGAAGCCCCTCTGGAGTAGTCCTGTGTGGGTCTCTTGAATTCCAAGAGACAGAGCTACTGCTTGTGATTCCAAAGCAGTGTTTCTTCTGCAGGAAGACAGAAAGGCAAGCCTAGGCCGCAGGAACTTGCTGCTGCTGCTGCTGCTGCTGCTGCTGCTGCTGCTGCTGCTGTTATCAGGTCAAAAGGTTCATCTGCACCTTTAGTTTGCAGCATGCAGTACTAATATACAGCAAGACAGAAGGTAGGCGGTTGGGGTCCTTGGAGGGAGGTGGACGATGGGCCCCTGTGAGGAGGAACAAGGAATTGCAGTCGAGTGATCCTAATTCACATATATCTTGCATATTCCTGCATATTGTGACAGGTGTTGCCTTTTTCTCTTCTTTCTGGGACTGAGGATGGAACCCAGGGTCTCATGCATGCCTGGTAAATGCTGCACGACTAAGTGACATCCTCAGCCCCCAAGCACATTTTTAATGCAGAGACTTTGAATGGCTGTGGTTATAAAATTAACTTCCAAAAGAGAGCGCTAGAAAAATATTGAGGAAGAAGGCTTCCGGGCAGGTGGACATCGGCATGCTCCGAGAAGTAGCTGCCCTTCTCTCCGGACGCACTGGGCACGCTTTCTTCCGCATCGCACACAGGGCTACATGTGGCGCAGCGCTGGTATTTCCTGGTTCAGCCTGGTAAAATTCTCAAGCCAAATGTCTTCATCTTTATCCTCCACGACACAGCCAAGCCCCTAAAGTCCTGACAATCATAGGAAAGACAGCTTTTCATGTCACTGATGGCCCCCGATGTGTGCGGCCTTCCCAGGTGCCAGCTGCTTCGGATCTCGGGTGTCCTGAGGGAGGCGTTCGCATGCGGGGCTTACAGACAGGCTTGAAGAGGCCGTGGGATTCCATCTCGCCTGGGCTGCTTCCGGTTCGTTCCTGGCTGGAGCTGGCGTTAGATACTTGTTACATGATTCCTTTACCAGTGAACAGAGCTGCTGTCAAGATCCCCACAAGTTTCCACAGAGCAAAACATGGAGCAAAGAGACATGGTAGCTCTCTGTACCCCGGCCTTCAGGGCAGCACCCACGTTCTGCTTGGTGACATTGTCTCTGGAATAGAACTCTTTTTTTTAAAAATCAACACCTTAAGGAAGCACATCCAGAAGTTTCCAGGACTTTTCCAAATTTGAAAAGGCTGATAGAATCCAGAGTCCTGGTTTTCCAGATGAGAAAACTGAGCTGTAAAAAAGTGAGTGACATTCATTTTAGGGTCACCCAGCTATGTGGGGTCAAGCCTGAGTTTGTCAGGGAGTGCTCTGTCTCTGTGTCTCTGTGTCTATCATCTTTTTCTTCTCTCTCTGTCTCTCTCTCTCCCTCCCCCTGCGTCTGTGTCCCTGAATCTTTCTTTCTCTTTCTGTCTCTCTCTATCTCTTTGTCACACACACACACACACACACACACACACACACACAGCCGAGCTGGGCAGAGCTGTGAGGCTGGGGCCCTGGCACCTTTCTGCAGGGAAAGGCCAGCCACATTAGCACCGCTGCCCGTGCGAGGAACGAATGCTGAGGGCTGAGGCCCGCTCTGGAGGCCGGAATCTGCGAAGGCTTAGCACATCCAAACAGTAGCCTTCAGCCTCGCGCTTGCGCCGCTGCCCGCGGGCCTGACTGCCCTCCGGGGAAGCTCTGTGACAAGCACAGCTGAGCTCCAGAAGCACAGTGGCTGGCAAAGAAGGACCGCTGCAGGCTGGGGACAAGCTGGACGGCTGGGCTGTCAAACAGTGGTTGTTTTCCGCAGAGGCTGGCTCCAGGCGCACGGGAAGCAGGCTGGGGGCAGCATCTGTTCTGGCGGCTGTGGGCAGCTGGGGCCAAAGCCACGCTGCTCTCACACACGCCTCGGCCCTTCACAGGGCCCATCCCATCCTTCCTGATGGTCCACTTTGCGCCACCAGGGCCAGGTGCGCCCTGGAGCGCTGGATCTGGCTTTACCACTCACCGCTGTGGAGTACTGGGTGATTTGCTTGGCCTCTCTGTCCCTCAGCCTCCTCTTCTTCAGAGTGAGGACAGCCATAGTGGAGATCCCTCACTCGGATTAGTGTAGATTAAAGAACAAGAGCCAGTGCCTGCCTCATGCGCTCCTGTGATGCAATCACCTTCCGTCACTCAGAACTTCGAGCCGCGCAGACAGAAAATTGCAGTAAACACTGGAGGACAGTCTTGCCGTTTAGGACCTTGTGCCTTCTGACCTCAAAACCCGTGAGAGTGCACTTGGAGCCATAAACACCTTTGGAAAAATGGCTTTGCCCGCACCTTGATCTTGGGCTGCTGGCCTCGAGATCCGGGAGAGAAGTTTGGGAGCCGCTGAAGTGTCAGCCATCAGTTACGAGGCCACTTTGTGTCATGTCTTAATTACTTTTTTACTCATTACTTTTTTACTGCATTTTCAGTGTGGGACCAATACCCCACACTGAAAATGCAGGAAGGAAAGGTTTATTTAGCTCACAGTTACTGGAGGGTTCCATCCACATTCCGCTGGCTCCAAGGCCAAGGACAGCAGTTAATGTGGCAGAAAACAATGAAGAGCAGAGGAGGAGCAGCTGCGGCAGCCATCAAGCCTCTCTCTTCCTTCTACACCGAGTAGCTCCTCCAAAGCGGCGCGGCTGGGAAGATCAAGCTCCTCCGAAGACTGGGACTTCTCCGCCGAAGTGGGGCGGGGCAGCGGGAAGCCTTCCCAGTTCCTTTATATACACTTTTGTGCTGAGTCACTCTGGGGCGGGCCATGGCCCTAGGGTTGAATCAGTCACACCCCAGTGCTGGCCCAACAGTGCCCCAGGTTGGGCCTTGCCGGCCTGCAGGGCTGGGTCCCCACAACCGGAACTGCTGGAGCCAATTCAGGCAAGTTGACACAATGTATCAACTACCACATGTCACGTGATACTAAGGCCGGAGCCACAAAGCCTGTAGTGCTTTGTTACACAGCTATAGCTGGCCAATACAGCAAGTTGATGCCAATGGCTTGTCTCTGGAGGTCTTATAGTGACAGAGCAGGGTTCATTTGTCAATTTCACCTCGTGGTAGTGAGGGTGATGTGCCAATCTGACTGGCTTTGGGCTCTGCCCAGGGGACTGGTGAGCACACTTCTGCGTGTGGCAGTGGGGCCTGCGTTGGTCCCTTGCCGCCTCCTCTCTGGCCTTGTTTCCCTGCTCTGCTTCCCGGCTGCCATAAGCAAGCTTGGCAGCTTCACTCTATTGCAGCCATGATGCTTCACCTTGGAGGTGGGTCACCGGGGGCTGCACTGCCTTATGACGTGAGCTGGATTAACCCTTTCTTTTGTTCAGTTGTGGGTGCCGGCTATTGTGTCCAGCCATGAGAAAACTGGCCAATAACCTCCTCCTGTGCACACTGAGCTCTCCTTATATAACCTGCCATTTTCCTCTTAGAATAAGAACCATTCCTCTAGTTACCTCACTTCTACTGACTGGCCTTTCTCTGTAAGCTGCTTGGTCAGGAAGAGGATGGCCATGTGGAAGAAGACTATTAAGAGGCTGAGTTAAATTCAATGAATAGAACATCTGCTTTCTGTTTTATGCTGATGAAATTTTTATTGTACAATCCATAAAACTGCACTGGCCCTCTGCACATCTTGTCTCAGGATGAAGAGCTTATTGTCCCACACGCAACAAACGTGTCTGTGTGGTTCCTTTGCGCTGATACCAAGGAGTCCAAGGAGCACATGGGGGTGCTGGAGGTGGAGCCCAGCACCTCAGCCCAGGAGCTTAAGCACGCCAGCTACAAGCAGGGCTGCATGTGTCTAAGTCCCTGCTGCACTAGCTTGACTCTGGGCAAGGTGTACAAACTTCACTACCTGAACTTCCTACTTTTAAATGTAGGGACAGAATTTTTTTATACCAGGGATCGAACTCAAGACCTTGTGCTTTCAAGCAGGTGCTTATGCTGCTGAGCTCTCTCCCCAGCCCTAGGGACAGAAATGTTATAACCTGCCTCTGTATTTCTTTTTTCTCCCCAGTGGGAGGATTAAGTGAAGTGGCGGAAGGTGCCTTTGGTTCCCACAATGTCGCGCAGGCAGCGGGAGCTCCATCAGAGGGCGCTATTTTCTTCATGTTATTTTTGGGATGCTTGGAGCTTCTTGACCATCAGCAGGTCACAAAGGATCTTATGATGTTAGAGCGTCATGAAGGTGCCCCACGCCTCTGTCACAGAGCACACTGCAGATGCTCGTGCATGGTGCTGCCAAATGTTGACACAGGAAAGCAGGTGTCGCGCATGACCAGCCTTGTCCCCAGCATCACCGCGAGCCCTGAATCTCCTCCCTGAGGAGTGCCTGGAGCTCTATGGGGGGTGGGTGTTGCACCCATGACGTGCACCTCTCTGCTCCACAGCAGTTCCGGTCCCAAAGCAGGAGGCAGGGTGCTTCCTCCAGCAAGCCTGGCAGAGCCTGGCTGCTAACCACTTCTTCATTGTCTCCAAAGCCCTTTTTGGGATAAATTCCATAAAATCTAAGTTTCAGAGCCTGTTTTCCAAGCTCCGTGCACTTACAGCGCTGAGAAAATTGCAATTCCTCAAAACCCGAGGTCTGGATTGAATTAATGAGGAAAACAAAGCAACAAAGAAGCAGCAGGTTTGATTCACGCCCTGCCGTGGCTTGTAATGTCGGGCTAGGACCTTCATGCTTTCCATTATCCTGCCAAGCTGCTCTCTGCTGCTCCCCCAGCTCCTGGGAGAGGGGCCCCAGGAATCCGGACCCCACTCAGAGGCTGCTGCTGGCGCTCGGTTTGCAGGAGGCAGGCACAGCCCGGGTCCCACCAGCCCTCCTCAGGAAGGGCAAAGTGGGCTAGACGGTTCTTTCTCCCCAAGCGCTTCCTTGCCAGGGTCCACAGCGGGTGGGTGGCTGACACAGGACTCAAGGCCAGCTTTGCAGTCTTGGCACTGGCTCTACCACTTCTCCTAGTTGTGCCCTGTACAGGAAAAACCAAGACCAAGGTGTTTCCAGGCCAAGGCTGCCTCCCCTCCAGGTTATCTACCGAGCAGCTGGCAAGCTGAAGCCCCACGTCTCTGTGCTGAGTCAGGGGACAAGGGCCCACTTCCCAGGACTGCCAGCGTCTCCTGGCATGCACGCACACTGCCAGACGTGCGTCGGCTGTGCCAGGCTGTGCTGCTAGACGTGGCGGAGGGAAAGTGGCCCCTGGAGAGGTTGGGTGCGGCTCCCACTCCTTCCCTGGTGGTGTACATTGGGCTCCCCGTCTGCAGAGTGGGATCACAATTACCTTGCAAGGTGACACTGAGAATTAAGTCAGATGGCACTGGTAAACAATGGTGCATGCAGGAGATGGGAAAGCTACGGGTCATCGTGCCCTTGTAAAGTTGACGTGGTTCAGAGACCTTGGGTGGATGGAAGCCCCTCACCCTTGGAGGTGAGTCTTTGGCTTTCTATGGTCGAGGTTTCTATCCAGATTCCCACCTCTCCTGTGATTATAGGTGGGGACGTGGGGAGGTATCTCATCCTGGGTGCGAGTCTTTTCAGTGGCTTGGGGCACTGATGAGTTCATGGTAGCCTGGGCGGAGGAGGGCCCTGGGCGGGTCCTGGCAATGTTCCCCTCCCTGCTCAGCTCCAGCCTCTGCTCTGCTTTCTGTCCACCGCGCCCTGAGCAGCTCTTCCCTGTCAGGCCCTTCTGCCCTGCTGCCCTGCCTGTGAGCCAGCTCACTATGGACCAAAAGCTGCTAGAGCGAAGCTCGCCTGTTGTAAGCTGTGTGTGTCAGGTAGCAACACAAAAGTAACTATGGGGGGGGTTGGCTGCTCTGTGCGTCCCAGGCAGGACGATGGCGATGGATTCCACTGGGTCAGCAGGAGCAGGAGCTGGAGGGGGTCACCAGACCAAACCTTTTGGTCTAACTACACCGCATGCAATAGTTGAGGCATACTTAGACCAAATAATGACTGTCATTCATCTGAAATTCAAATTTCATTGGGCACCCTGTATTTTTTATGTACTAAATCTGACAACTTCAGGTCTGGGTGAGCATCTCTCACAGAACTGAAACTTCGAGGCTCCCTTGTGCTACTCCTTGGGTGCTCTCAGGCTTGGGAGTGAGAAGGAGTTGGGAAAACTTCAGGCTTAAGTGTGCCAAATGAGCAGCCCTACGGCGGAAGCAGCATACTCCTGGGCAGTGGCACCACCTTCCCTGGCCCCGGGAAGTGGCTTCCTTTTCCTCCATTCCAAAAAGATTATCCTCAAGTCATTCTGCTTCAGCCTGTTCCTCCTGATTTTTATACAGACCCAGTCTGCATAGGTCTTGGTTCATTTAATTTTCTTGCTTGCTGAAGTAGATAATTTACAAGAATCCCCATTTCTCTGACAACAATACAATGGTTCACCTACCCTTTCCCCACCCCCCATTTTTCCTGCTAGTCTTTGCTTAGTCCACTTCTCTCTCTCTTGAATGAACAAGGGAAAGAGCCTTCTGTCTCTTCATCTCAGTAGCAATGGTTCAAGGCAGTGGTTCTCAAAGTGTGGTCCCGGGAGCACCGGAGCGGCACCCTTGCATGGGTTAGAAATGCAGGTGATTGGAAGCTGGCTGTGGCTCAGCATGTGTTTCCACGAGACCTCCAGGGGTTTGAGAATCTCCAGTGGCGGGAAACCACCTTGAGTGCGGAAGCTGGACTTTGGCTCCCAGCACCAGAGCTCCCCAGGTGCAGGCCTTAAGCAGCGCCCCTGCTCTCCTGCAGTGTCACTCTGTTACAGGGTAGTGGCCGAACCGAGGGTCTCAGAGCCCTTGCAATAGGCCAGTGTGGAAGCCTGCTGGGGGTCCTGGGCACTGTGCCACCGAGGGCAGCCTGGCAGATAGCGGGCCTGACGCTTCTGGTTGGGCCTCGCCATGGCCCCTTCCCTGCCACCCAGCCTGCAGGTCCCCAGCCAAGAACAAAATGACACGTGCTGCCAGTTGGCCTTGAGAGGTGGCCCAGTGCCAGCCCCTGCTAATTGCTAATTTGCACTGAAACAGCAAACAAAAGGCCCTCGAGTGAATACCCTGATTATTTGGCTGGTTCCCCCCCAGCCTCCTCTAGTTGCCACCCAGGGGGCCAATCCCCAAGTCCGGAGCCATTCACCCCAGGCTTCCAGGAGGGCGCTGAGGCCAAGTGCTTACCTAGCCCCAGGACATGCTCTGCAGCTAATTGGGATAGGGGAGGAGCTGGCTATTGCTCTGTTCAGATTTTTCTCTAATGTTTATACCTCGCCATGAAGAAAAGAATGTAGCGATCTCTGGCTCTCAGGGACACAGAACTCTTAGAGGAAAGCGAGGTGGAAAGAGCAAGGGCCTCAGCTCCCCAGTGGCGCAACCTGGACAATTCCCAGCGCTTTCGCTCAAACTTATGCTGGTGACATGTTGTGGGTGCCTCTCAGCAGGTAGAACTCATGGAGACTACCTTGGCTTCCAGGGGGAGCCCTCAGAGCAGGCGTCGGCCAAGCCTGGGTTTTGCGTCCTCCTGGCTCCGATCCTGGGTCCTTCTTCTTCTGTTGCCTTGATGCACTCAGCTCTGTCCCTGGGTCAGTTCCCGCAGGACAGGAGAAACCCACATGCCCAAGCTTTCAAAGATCTTTTAGCATTTAAGAAGAAGTAGCAAGGGTGGAGAGGACATGGAGTGAATCCATGGCGGGTCCCACCCCTGGCTACCCCATGTGGCTTCCTCCGGTCTTGGGTGGTCTCAGGGTCCCCTGGCCCCAAGCAGGCTTCCTGACTGCTGTCCCAGCATGGTGACTGTCTTTCTCAGAGGAGCCTGGTTCCCACCGAATGGTCCCTTTCCATCCCCTAATGGAGTGGGAATGGACGACAGCTCTGTCTACTGAGAGCTTGCAGAGAGAGAAGAAGAGTCCCACACAACACCCCACTCACTGGCTGACGATTCGGGTAGTGACTCCAGATTTGGTTGGAGTCCCCAGGTCCTTCTTTCTTTGTTGCATGTCATCGGAATGAGAGTTTTAGGAGACAATCTTTTAAAAATAGTTTTATTGGCTATAATTGACATACAATGAACTACATTGTTGGTCGGAATGTAGGACAGGAAACTACTGTGGAAGTTGGTATAGAGACTCCTCAAAAAAGGGAGAAGGCTTCTCTCCCCTAGAAATATAACCTGTTGTAAAAAAAAAAAAATACAAAGCCAAACCAACCAAACCAACCAACCAACTAGAACCGGAAATTCCATGTGACTCAGCCACACTCCTCGGCATCTTATCAAAAGAGCTAAAGATGTCACGTTACAGTGGTGCGTAGGCACGGCTGCAGCCAGGTCTCAGCAGGGTCTGCGGGCCACCAGCCCACCAGCCGACAAGAGCCCAGAGAAAGCGTGGTGCGTCTCCCAAGGAGCACTGCTCTGCCACAAGGAAGGACAGAACTGCGGCTGCGGTAGGAAGGGGTCGCCCCTTGAGGCCACGGGGTTAAGCGAAACACATCTGACGCCCACGCTTAAATACTGCGTGGCTTCTCTTGCATTATGAGAAACCCAAAATATAAGTAAGGAGCAAAATAAAATAGATCTTTCTCAAGTGGGAAGGAGATTGAGAGATGGAGGGAGGGGAAGGAGAGAGGGGAAGAGGTCGGAGAAAGGAACCGAGATGTGCCACGGACGTGGACCAACTTCCCGCGAGGAATGGAACATTATGAACGGCAAGCTTTGATAGGAGTGACACACGTGTACGCTCGCGAAACCACCAAGGTCATGATCCCGGCCCTTCCTCGTGCTCCTTTTAAATATTTTTTAAAATTTATTTTTAGTTGACACCTAAAAATGTGATACTTGTGGGGCAGCAAGGGCCGTCTGCTCACGCTGGAGCTGAGTCAGGGTGTGGCCGCCTACATGCCTGTCTTCTCTAACATTTTTCCTTTTGGTGAAAA
>NDGN011217513.1:0-19250 GCA_002564285.1 Tympanoctomys barrerae
TCCTTCCTTCATTTTGAGTGTCGGGTATTTATCCCAGCAATGAGAGAAGAGTAACTAAGACAGTTTTGTTTTTTGTTTTTTCGGAATCAGGGATTGAACCCAGGCCCTTGCACTTGCCAGGGAAGCACTTATTACACTGAGCCATCTCCCTGGCCCCTAGTTTTTTTGTTTTGTTTTATTTTGTTTTGTTTTTGTTTTTGCGGAACTAAGGATTAAACTTTCAACTGGATCCTTTGGGTCTCTAGTGTGTGGACAGATCTCCTGCATTCTTCTTTTGACTATTTGAATGTTTATACAATAATCCTATAAATTATATGTCCTTTATTAAATCTTTCCTCTTGTAAACCCTGACTATAACAATATCTCATGCACATGAGAAATCTATAACCCTTACCTGTTTAAGCAGCATACTGGTGGCTACCCGACGAGCTTCTTCTAGTCTCTCTCATGGAGCCCCTATTCAAATAAACTTGGGAACTACTGCAACCCAATTATAGCTTCCCTCCCTTATCTGATAAGGTTCCCAAGGCACACTTGCCCATATTAAAATTTCCTAACAAAGGAATCTGCTCCCCTGGTTTCTCCAGCACTTCTGACCCTGGGTTTCCCCACACTCTTGTGCCACCACACGTACCTTTCCAAGCACAGACCCAGCATCTCTTAATATTTCCTGAAATGCATATTCTTCAATGCATTATTTGAAAATCTTTGATATGAATGTATAAACTTCCATCAGGGCAGCTCAGTCCAAAACATCAATCAAATGTTTAATATCAGATGTGACAGAACAACCCATTTAAATGTTTCCTTTTCCACTTAGTTTCTGGAGCCTTGGAGAAAGGCAGAAACCATCCTGATCCAAAGCAACCCAGGCACATTCTCTTGCGCTGGCACCCTGGTTCTCCCCTTTGCAGTCTCCTGGTCTGACTGGGTGACAAACAGTGGCTGACCTACATGTGCTCACCCTGGCCACCTCAGAAGGCTGCCGTGGTTGTGAGCAAAACTCAAGATCACCTCAGAGCTGGCTTGAATGAGCTGTGCCAGAAAGCCCACTTCCACAGCAGGCCAGGCTGGCCGCCAGCTCCTGGAGCCTGCACAGGACACCTAACCCATCCCAGCATGGCTTTTGGGCCTGGCCACTTCAGGAATCCTGTTCAGCATGAAAGGACGCCAGCACATGAAGCTAGAGAGGAAGAGGCCCTGTGACGACCTCCAGAAGACCTGTGAAGCAGGATTTTTTTTACTTAAAAACCTGCTAACAGTTGACAAGTCCTTTCGCAACACACAAAGCTCAACCTGAAAATTTTTCCTATAAAATGGATTTGTTGTAAATTTATATCACCAACTTTAGAACCACAACTCTGAGGTATTTTTTTTAAAAAAAGAAATAAACAAACATGTTGAGAAGAGAGAAAAATGGCATAAAAGAATGTTTCATTTAAACCAGAAGAGGCAAAAAAAAAAAAAAAAAAGGCACACAAAGAAAGAAAGAAGTCTCCAGGTCCCAAGACTTCCTGGGTGGCGCCCTGCTCCTAGGCTGGGACTAGGTGAGGGAAGACAAGCTTGGGATGGCGGTGGGGGGTGGGGAGAGAGAGAGAAGGGAGACCCTCCTTTAGAGTTGTTTTCTGGACCCCTCACTTGCTACCACACCGTTATGAATGTACCTGGTCCCACATAAGGTACTGTTGGTCCCAGTGGCTCCACAGAATCACCCAGTCACTCTGCTTATATTGGTAACATGTTCCCAGGTGACAAACACAAAGCAGGCAGATCCCCTGCACACAAGGAGCTCAGCACATTAGGAAGGGAAAACAGTACAGGAGAAAGGCTAACACAGGTTGGCTGGGGCACGTGCTGTAACAGCGTTCTCTGAGGAAGACAGAGGACCAGTACACATGCCATAGAGCCAGTCCACTACACCTTCAGGAAGACGGTGGGGCTCATTCTGGCCTTAGGAAATGCACAGACTGCATTTAGGAAAGAGTATGGGAAGCCGAGAGCAGGAAGAAACAGCCCACTGTGGGCATGGCCAGTCCCGAGTGCAGCAGGTGGGCAGACAGCACGAACAGGTAGGAGATCTGAAAGGACGACAGCACCTGAGGCTGGAGAGGAAGAGGGCCTGCGAGGATGTCCAGAAGGCCTGTGAATACTTGTTAAGGTATGCTAGGCTTCACCTGTGGTACCTGAGCATCTTAGCAGACTTTGAGGCAGGACAGGAAGAAACTTGATTTAGTGCTGGGCGAGGTAGCACACACCTGTAATTTCAGCACAGGGCAGACTGAGGCAGGAGGATTACTGTGAGTTTGAGGCCAGCCTGGGTTACATAGTAAACTCATGGCCAATCTGAACTACACAGCAAGGCCCTGTCTCAAAAAAAAAAAAAAAGTTTAGATTTGGCATCACTAGCAGACTCAAAAGTTGGGGGCAGTGAACAAGATCAGCAATCAAAGGGCCAGCCAAATAGCTCAGTGGATTAAAGAGCCTGCAAGCAGGCACAGGGGCCAGGGGTTCAATCCCAGACCTGCCGTGCTGGCCCAGCCCCCTGGACGTGCTGAGATGGCAATCGAGACTGGGCATGGTGGTGCAGTGTCCGTAATCCCAGCTCTTGGGAGGCTGAGTCTGATCTAGTAGTGAGACCCTGAACACCCTGTAGACCTTTCCTTCAAAAAAAAAGCAATCAGAGATGCACTAGGGAGACTGCGGTAAGAACAACTGCTAAGTAGTGTCTGATTTTCTAAGTCAGTTGCATTGAAAGATAGAGACCACCACACTGAAGTGTGGAAAAGTAGGCCGAAGCAGGGAACCAGCATGCCAGGCATGAGGGCAGCCCCATAGTGTCCCAAACACCAGCATCCAGGGCCACTGGCTAGCGATGACATGCGAGACAGGCTCCATGCGCTCCGCCACTGCATCAGGGGAACTGAAGCGTCTGTTGGGCAGGAGCTCCCCTTGATACAGCCCAGGAAGAAAAACACTCGCCTGTACTATGATCTTCCAGTCTGAGATTAAATGGCCCGGTTCTACCAGAACCCTCCAAAACTAACTCCCAAACAATTCCCAAGCTCCCTTCCTGCCTACCAGCCTACAGTCTGAGGATTCCGTGCATGTCAAGTGTGGCCGAGAGGCTGTTTGGCTCCTCTGAGATTCCTTGCTGAAGTAATTCCCATACTAAGTGTCTGTCCTGGTCTCCATCCACTGAGAAGACCCAGCTGAAACCAGCACCTTCTCTCAGGAGCACCCTGGCGACAGCCTTCTGCTGGTCTTCCACTGTAGCTTTGTTTCACTTCTCATTCCATTTTCCACAGATGGAAGAATATTTAAGGGCTATCACTCTGCTCTGGTCAGTGCCCTGCTTAAACTTCTCGCTGGCTTCTTCAAGGAATAGGCAAAGTCCACGCAAAGGGTGCTGGTAAATTTCCGGCTGCAGGCCATGAGCTGCCATGAACCCTCCCTCCAAGCCAAGCCCAGCCCAGCCCCTCAGGTCCCAGACCCAGAACCTCTCCCTGCCTCCGAGCTCTCAAGAGCATTCTCATCTCACAGAGCAGCACTGGCCAGCAGAAGCAGGGTGTGAGGCCTGAGTGTGAGCTCAAGCTTTCTGAGAGCCATGACAGAAAAAGTGAAAGAAGCCATTGAGCTCAGCATGGATGTGTTTTAGACTTCTCCATCTGAGACATTAGCACCTCAACACATAATTCATATTAAGACCATTCATTAGCTAGCTCGAGTCCTTCTTCGTGAGTCTTCATCCCAGAATGTAGTTTGCACTCACGGTTCATCTCCACATGGCTTGTAGTCCCGTGCTCAGCATACTGGTGACTGTCCCCAGCACTGCCCTCTGCAGGCTCCAGACATTCCTCTCCAGGCCCCATAGCTCCCTGTCCTGGTCCTACAGAGACTATTGTAGCAAGGTACCCTGGATCCAATGGCTTCCGAACGTGGAAATCTCTCTCCTAGCCCTGTGGGCTGATGTCCAGGGTCAGGCCAGCCTGGCAGGTTTCCAGTTCTCCTGGGGCTGGCACAGACTGCACCTCTCAGTGAGAAAGGCGACAGTCGCCTCAGGGTTTGTCAGATCAGCAGTACCCCCATTCTTGGGTGGCTTCACCCTGAGGACCTAGTCACCTTCCCAGCCACCACCTTGAGGCTCAGGGCTTCCAAGGCGGCAGCTGGGGGGCTGTCCCTGCCAGCCCTCCTGCAGCTCACTCACTAGGCTGCCTGGGCTCCTACCTGAATGACAGACCACTGGCTGCCTCTAGCAGGGAGAAGGCCTCGCTGGTTCCCCGTGAGCTCCGACATGGAGCCGTGCAGCACAAATGTCGGCTACACCAAGCCAGCGCTGTTGAGAGAAGGGCAGGTGCAGAGCGTTTCCTCCCCGTCTCTCTGCCAACCACGTGCTCACACCGCATACTCACACATCATCACGCTTCCCAGGAAGGGCCTGGGCAGTCACCTGGCGTGTCCCCTAGCTGAGACCAGCGAGCCTGCCAGGGCTTCCGGTCGGCTGCGCTCTTCAGCTCAGAGAAGAGCACAGCCAGAGGAGAAGAGGGCTGAGGGCAGCGGGGCTGAGCAGCTCAGGGTCAGGCCCTCTTCTTGGCCTCCTCCCCTGTGGGAGTGGCATTGCTTCCACAATCCGAGGGAAACAAGGAAAGTGAGTGTTAAGAGGAGCAATCAAGGCTATCAATCAATCTTTTTCAATTACTGTCCATTCCAGCTATAGAACAAGAGGAAGGAAAAGAGGACCAGGAGGGAGGTGCAGAAGGGAAAGAGAGAAGGGGAGGGGAAACAGGAGGGAGGGAGAGAAAGGAAGGGGAAAAGGAAAGGAAAAGAACACTAAGACAGCAAACCACCGCAGATTTTTCCCCCTTTGGTTTTTAAGACAGGGTCTCCCTAGCAGTTCAGGCTGATCTTGAACTCACTAGTAGCCAGGCTGGGCCTTGAACTCACTCCTCCTGCCTCAGCCTCCCAATTATAATCGTGTGTCACCTCTATATAGGATGCTGAGAGACTGCTAATGTTTTCAAATGTTACTGGATCAACCCAGAGATAAGATTTTTATGCGATTTATTTTGAATGCAGCGTGCATTATTCATTAGGTAGTTAAAATCTATTTTATCAAATATATAATGAGATACATACTGCAATTACAATCAACCCCAAGACTACTTAATCTTATAAAACATTTAAAATGTGTCCCTCCTACACTTCCTATTAATCAAAACCAAACTTAAATGCTGGAAGTGGAATTAAATGTTAGCTTCTGGACCAATTCATTTCCAGTAACATATCCCTCTACATTTCATTGGAGAGTTTGGAGAGTTGATTTCAATGACTAATCAAATTAAAAGAGTTACTTCTTTGTTTTTATAATAAACAAGATCTTTATTCCCAGAAGCCAATTCTAAAGTTCAGTAGACATGCACAAGTATGTTTACTAAAGCAAAACCAAAAAGAAAGCCATAGTTTTTGTTATACTTTTATGCAATATTTTTGCCACACATAACATTTACTTGTGACAAATTAGGTAATGAGAAACAGTGCATAGATTTATTCTTGTTTTCACAATTTTCTGTAAAATAGATTAATTCTATCATACCCTTAATGATTTTGGTCTTGACTCCTTTCAGTAATCATTTTTACAAAATTAGGAGTATTCCTCTTACAGTGGTTTTCATATTGTTCCTCAAAACATTTTGTCATGTTGATTTGACTTAAAAATTTAAGTCAGAATTTTTCTTACAGAAAATAAAGTCTGCCTTGCAGATTAGCTTGACAAGGAAGAGAGCTTTGCTAAACAGATTATGCACAAAGCATTTTCCATAAATTAAATGAGCTAAATCTGATTCTGGGAATTTTAGGAAAAAAAAGAAAGAAAAGAAAAAGCTTTAAAATATGTAATAAAATAAATGCATTTTTCTAAAATTGCACAGGAGAAAGTATATTGAAACATTTTAATTTCACTGCAACTTATTAGGAGATTGACACAGACAAACTGCCGCCAAGTGAGAGAGACAAAGGAAGAGACAGAGACAGAGACAGAGAGAAAGAGAAAAAGAGACAGAGAGAATAAATTTTGGAAAAGAATTTTTAGATACTTACAGAAATTAAAGTGAATGGTTCTAATGATGGGTCACAAATTACTTAGGAAGATTTTTTTTCATTTCAACAACTGAAAGAGAAATAATTTTCATTGATGGGCTGCTGTGTGATTGCATAATTTGAGGCATCTGAACTCTGAGTTCAAATAATAGACGAAGTTATCATCATAAAGCATCTTCCAATCCCGTCAGCTCATTTGTGTAAGGAGATTCATCAGTATGCATATCTATAAAACAAAATAAATTTCAATAAAGAATAGAATCACTGCTGCACTTACTCTAGCAAGCAATATTTATTATCCAGTTGGGGGAATCACACTAATCTCATTAAGATTTACAGTCACAATAAATTTTTACTATTTGTTTAATTTAGCATTGACCAAACTTACATTACATTTGTTATTTTTGTGATTTGTTCCTTGACAACAATTATAAAGATCACTCATTCAAGAAGTAATTTTAACATTTAAAATCTTAAACTAATATATTATTATTAAAATTTCTGGTTACACGTAAAAATGGGTACATATTTAACATTACTAAACTGTATATTACTAAGGTAGTAACTTTTATGGTTCTTTCATGAGATTAAAAATTAAATTTAAAAAAATGTCTAATTATGAATATGTTATCTTAGAGAGACAGATCGGTTGATCAGAAAAGGCCATCACCCCAGTGCTGTGCCAGCCCCACTCCCCGGGCATGCTGAGATAGTGACAGACTGGGCACAGTGGCGCGCGCCTGTAATCCCAGGTCTTGGGAGGCTGAACACAGGCAGATCACTCTCAAGTCTGATCTACATAGTGAGACCCTGTAGACCCTCTAGGCCCTGTCCTAAAATATAAAAAAAAAAAAAAAAATCAATCAAATATAAAACAATACTGTATTGGAATAAAATTCTATGGAAAATAGACAGGAAGATGAATTTAGAAAGCTTAGAGATGAACCAAAATTTCCCAGTGTTCGAGAATCAACCGTTCCCAAAAGTCCTGACATGTCAAGGGTGGCTATCAAGTTACTAAACAAGCCCACTGTGTTTTAATGAGGGATAATGGCTTCATTTCAAAGAGTGAACATGTATAATTCCCTGAAATGATAGCCCTTGGAATGGCTTCACCTGATAGAAAGAATCACAGACACCAACCTGGAGACATTAGGAGAGCTGCAGGGCTTGGGGCCTCGTCAGAGATAGAGGAGCAGGTGTGGTGCCAGGCCCTGGGGCCTGGGCCAGCCCTCTGTGCCCTGGGGTGCTGTGCTTTTCCTCCTTGTTCGTCCCATCTTGGTCCTTAGGAGCTTTGTTTTCTCTAGGAGAAAAGCACGATGCTGGGGACCAGAGTTTCCAAAGCTGTGTGACCTTCTGTGTCCCCCAGGCCCTGACTGGAGCAGCCTGACAGGGGCTGACACCAGGCTAAGATGGCTGCAGGAGAGCCACGGCCCCAGGCCCTGGATCGGACAGCCAGGAAGCACCTAGCACACAGTCTGGAATCTCACTGGAGGCGAGGGCTCCTAGATGTGGATACCTAATTCCCGCCACCTCATTCCTGGTTTTCAGCAGGGCCTCGCTCTGCAGTGGACCGAGACTGCAGCGAGCACCGAGAGGAAAGTGGAGTGGACTCAGCACACTGCCCGCTGAGCAAGGTGACTGCCTCAGCAAGGCGGGGGCTTTACTGGGCTGTCCACAGACCCTGTTCTTACCAATTGTGCCCCAGGAAGTGAGCAGCCATTTAAACTGAAGGCATAGCAGGCAAAGCTCCAGACACCGAGTAATTCTGGAAGAACCAAAGCAGGTACTGACCCCGACAGACAGAGACAAGCCATAGGCTACCCCACAGAAGCTGGGTCCCCAGGGGGCATTTCTGCAGATTGCCTGCTGAGACCCCCAGGATGTCCCTGCCTGTCCTCTTCTCCAACTCCCCCTAAGGGTACATCCCCAGGAGAAAGGAACAGACTCTGGTGTGTTTCTTTGTTTTGTTTTTGTTTTGGATCAGAAGGGGAGAGCTTTAGTTTCCTTTTCTTCCCAGTTGGCTAAACATGACATCCACCCCACAGGCTTAGAAGACAACTTCACTAGCTGTGTGAGAGATTAGACAGGACAACAGCCTCGGGTATTCTCTTACGGAATGAGGAAAGCCCAGGCTGCCTTCACTTCTCAAATCTGTGGCAATCATCAGGAAAGAGCAGCTGTCAAACTCGCCCCCTGCTCCTCGGAGGCCACCCAGCCGCTGCCGTCATTCCTTAATTGGTTTATTAATCTATGCAGGACCCACTTCAGTCTCACTGTGCACCACTACTTAACCAGGGCTGGACTTTGTAACAATGCTTAATTAAGCTCCAAGAGCCACAAGCCCTCCCTTCTGTTGGTTGTCCTCTCCCACTTGGCCAGATCCCAGCAGGAGCTGAAATAAACAAGTGATTTCACCTCTGGTCCATCTGCTCCCACCTGGGGTGGAGAGGCGAGGGGGAGACATCCTGAAGGAAGACTTGCGCACCTCATCGGAGGGCTGCTGAGCTCCATGGCAGGAAGCCTGCTGTTTTGCAGAGAGACGTTAATTAAGAGTTGTACAGGGAAAGCAAAGGACAGTGCTCAAAATGCTGCACAGAGCTTTCTTTCCAGCAGCTCGGACTTGCTTCAGAAGAAGATCTGCCCACCAACAACAAGCATTTCTTCTCTAGTATCCTTTGAGCTCCAGGAGACAGTGCTCCCAGCCTGGGGAGCTGGTGGAGCAAACCGGAAGCCAGGGAGAGGAGGAGGAGATGGATCTGGGAGATGTGAATTTGAAAGTGGCTGATTTGCAGTCTAAGGCTATGTGTACATTTTTCCATTCGATCCACTGTGAGTCCAGGTAGGCAAGGACCAGTGCCTGGCATGGGGCAGGATGTGAGATAAGAAAGTTTGGAAGGAGGGAGGGAAGGGGTGGTAAAAGTGATTGGGCTGATCAGTTAGTGTGTGGACAGATGGACAAAGAAATGGGGATTCAGACCAAGGACGCCACTCTCTATTGCCCAGATCTGTGGTGCCAGAAAGCAAGCCCCAGCATTCTTCCCACAGAAGCGTCTTCCCAGAAGTGCGACTTGTACAAAGTCAGCACAACACCCTCAAGAGGAAGAGGAAGAGTCTCTACCACTTGTTTTGAAGATGCTAAACAACCCATTGCGTGGGTTGTCTTTATTTATCCATCTATTTATTTTTTCTGAATCGTGTCCACAGGACACTGGAATAAACAAAACTGCCAATGTTAAATCCACCATCTGAACATTTCTAAACATCTGGATATCTGGCATCGTGCTGACCCCAGAGTTGCAGCCTCGAGCAGAAGGAGGCAATGCGAGGGGAAGGGCGCTGCAGCCAGAGCCTCTGACAGTGTCCATATTTCAAACGTTCTACCCGTTGTCAGGCGAGGTCCAACTTTTCATTTAGAAAATATGATCAAATAGTTACAGAAATGAAAGAAAGTCCCAGGAAGGAGAGAGGAGGGGAGCAGGTGAGGCAGGACCTGGTAGGGTGCATCTGAGAACCTCTAAACACCCTCCAGAGGGCTCCCCACATCCACCACATAGGACAGGCTTGGGCCTCACCCCAGACCAGTGCCTCACTGTATGTGGCCAGTTTCACTCGGAGTTTACCTTTCACTGATTTTAGTAATGCTGTCACTTTTGCGTGCTCCAGCGATATGAGATCGAGAAGAAAGGGTACAAATCTCCCTGCAGTATAGAGAGGGAAATCAAGGCCAAGGCAAACGAAGCTCGCCAGTGAGGCCAAAGGCAGAGAGAAGCCCAGCTCCCTGCTTCTGCGGTGGCACCTGGGACTTGCTGCTTGAGAGAGGCCACTGTCCACATGTGGGCGTAAGCAGAGGTGGCACAGGGAGAGGCTTGGACTTGGGAGAAGAGGCCACCCTTAAACATGGCGCCCAGCACACCCACACCACATGTGCCCATGCCCTTTGTGTTTATGACCTAGGTGCTTTTAGACCCTTGAAGAGCAAAGCCTTCCCCCCACCCCGCCCAGCTGTGTCCCTCCCCTCAGCTGCTCACCTTCCTGGCTGGCTGGAACATGTTTTTGTTTTCCGTTCTGGATGATTGATGGTAGAAGAGCAAATGAGCTCCCACAGCTTTTAAGATGCATTTTCTTTCTTAAAGAGAAGATGATGTGAGCATTACTTCTCCCAGCCCCCTGCCTGCCTCAGCTGCCCGCCTGCAGCCTAGGCAGCTTGGAGGGACCTTCCCGGAAGGGAGGGGGAACAGACTCCACCAGCCCCACATGCCCACGCCCATGTGACTAAGTCCTGTGCCCACTTTGCCTCACCACCCTGTCCTCCTCTCCCAAGGAAGTTCAATGAGACACCAGGCCATTCCCATGCCTGTCATGCCAGTGCATGGAAATCAGCTGCCTGACACAGTGCAGACACTGAACGAGTGAAGAAATAAATGAAGAATGAATCAGACACTAAGGGGCTGCCTGGCGTGCTCACGGTGCTGAGTTCAATTCCTCATACCCAAAAATAAAAAAACTTTAAGAGCTCAACTTAATGAATTAAATTGCTCTGGGTTTTAAAGTGTTCTTTCCCGCAGCCCCTGCCCCAATTTTCCACCTTTGTGACTCTATGTAGTCCCTGGACCAGCAGCAAACATGGACTGGGAACAGGGTCCCAAGGTGCCCTGCATCCTGACCCAGCTTCTGGAAGCTCTGCTGCACAGCTCCGAGCATAGGCGGGGTGGCCCCCAAGACAGCCTCTCCAGGACCTTCACTGCACAGCACTTCTCAAAATGACATCAGGTTGTGACATTCTGTGAAGGTAAGCTCAGGGTCACTGCAGACCTGGTGCACTGACTTGGGCTGGCAGGAGGGGGGCTCAGCTCCTTCTTCCTGTTCCATCCCCTCCCACTGTGCTGCGCCTCAGGGGTCCCAGCTGACAGATCCAGAGCGCAGCATGGCTTTGCTCTAACTAATTGCCAACAGTTGGCTGAAGCTCCATTCGTTATTCAAAAAGCCTCATTAATCTCCTAACGCCAGTGTAGCCACCATTGCGGGTGCTGTTCTCCCCTCCCACACCCAGTTCCAGGCGGGGCCTCCTGACTCCTTCTGGCAGCATGGAGGTGGGGGTGGGACTGGGGATCCTTCCTGGAACCTAAGCTAGAGCCTGTGGACAGAGATGTGGGTGAGTCAGGACCAGCAGAGCCCTACTCCTGGCTGGAGTGGTCCTAGCAGGCTGGACCCAATTCTATGTCACCTGGAGCCTTGAAACAGGAGGGTGCCTTCTAGTATCATCACCAGCGGTTTGGCGAGCACCCATGGGTGAGCAAGCTGCTCTTCTGCTGGCAAATCAAGGAGCTCCTGTTGGGGAACCAGGCAGCGAGTTTAGAGGCAGCCACGAGGCGCGTTCGGGAAAGCTTGTCAGGACGCCCGAAGAATTGCAGAGCGTCACTGAGCCTTAAGTCTGCAATTCCAGTTCAAACTATACACCCAACAGCACACCTGAGTAGTCTCTCTATGTGCTACTGCTGGAGCCTAGTCTTCCCTGGACTTGGTCAGCTCCAAGAGGTGCTTACCTGCCTCTGGTGCTTAGGAGCCCTGCTGACCCACAAGCTGGCCACTCAGACTCATGCCTGGTCCCACATGGGACAACAGGTATGTGTGGGGGATGGGACAGAAAGGGAAGGACCAGAGAGGAAGGGAGCTTAAGCTTACAGCTCAGAGCAGCAAGAAGATGAAGCCTCCCAAGAGCAAGCTACTAAAGCAAAGGGCTCCGCTGCTGTGGTGGCCAGAGGCCTGTCCCGGGTGGATGGGCCTCTCTGGCAGCTGGGCTGAGGCAGCCACTGTTGAAACCTCTGTGTTAGCCAGCTTTCCCCCTGCTGAGACCAACACTGACACCCGCAGCTTAAAGGAGGGAAGGTTTGAGTTAGCCCACATTTCAGAGGGCTCAGGCCACGGCCAGCTGGCTTCAAGGCAGGCGTGTCACGGTGGAAGGGCCAGTGACGCAAAGCTGCCCAGCTCACGGCAGCCAGGGGACAGCTCAGGGGTGGTGCCCGAGAGAACCATGTGAGAGGCCTGAGCTAAAGCATGCAAAGCCCCACCTCCACGACCCAGACCCACCAGGAGCCTGAGTCTGCGCCACGAAACTACAAAGGTTGTGTTAGCTCAGGGAGGTCA
This sequence comes from Tympanoctomys barrerae, assembly GCA_002564285.1. NCBI lineage: Eukaryota > Metazoa > Chordata > Mammalia > Rodentia > Octodontidae > Tympanoctomys > Tympanoctomys barrerae. Next base: position 12,241 of record NDGN011217513.1, read on the forward strand.
GTATACCAGGAGTGACAGTCCGTCTCCAACCTTTCTTTTTCCTTCCAACATTTTATTATAAAATTTTCAGACAGAACAATTGAAAGAATGATACAAGACATGTTTGGTAGGAATGGTAGGTATATAGATAGCCATCATTTTTGCTGGATTCATTTAAATGTACAACTCTCTGGCCTCTAGTTCCCTCCGAATTGAAGAAGCTTCTATGAGCCAGCCTCCCTCGCTGCAAAATATTCTAGTATTTGTTGAAGCAACACTGCCCTCTGCTGTCGCAGGATCAGCGGGGCGAGGCAGAGGAAATGCTGAAGAGAGGATTCCTCCTGTAATACAGCCTTTTGTCCTATTCACTCAGAAAGTCACCTTTGCATGAGGTGCGCCAGGGGAAAGCTGTGGACACCAGACTGAGGTCTGGCTGAGCTCAGATAACTGAGCAACATGTTAAGCCAGCAAACATCTGTGTTCTCGTTTTCCTACAGCCACGAAGCTGGTATGGTTACAGAAGCAGGGCTGAAGGCACAGCTGTGGATCAGAACACTGATGGCTTCCTGCTTGGTGAACTAGGGGCCCTCACACCCTTTTCCGTCTTGGGTAAAGAAAGGCTACACAGCAAAGAGTGAGCAAAAATGTGGTTAACTGGATGGATTCAGAAATGCCAGGGCAGAACTAAAAAGCATGCACCTTCCCAAAGGAACAACTGAACTTACCCACGTGGTTCATTGACTTTAAGTAAGGACCTGGGGCCTTGGTATGTGTGCTGCAAGATATTTAAGCTGAGATTTGAGTCTCTCTGCCCATATGAAAGGTGCGCAGCAGAATGACCATCTCAAATGGAGGTAGCCGTGGAACAGGGCGCAGAGACAACAACCTCCCACCTTGGGCCTGTCTTTAGCAGCTGTTCCCAAACGTGTCTTGGAGTAGTTACTTGGGAAGTTGTTAAACTAGGTTGCTACCTCACTGCTGTTAAACCAGGTTGGACTCACTGATGCCAGTCCCTCATCCAGTATGGAGGGCATGAAGCCTGAGAACTTAAATTTCTAAAACTCGCCCAGGTGACTCCTGGGCCAACCTGCGCCCTGAGCCTGGCTGTGCTGTAATAACAGCTCCTGCATCCTGATGACTGTAGACCAAAAGTTTATTTTGTGTTCAGGCTGCATATAGGAGTCAATGTGGCTGTCAGGCAGTCACAGGAAATCCCAAGCCAGTAGATGTCCCTTGCCTTCCAGCAGCAGCTTCATCTGTAGGATCTGGTTGCTGTGACCAAGATAAAGAACCTAAAGATTCATGTTTTGGCTTCTATTTGACTCAGCCAGAAGAGATGTCATAAATTAGTCCCATTCAACTCTAGTGACCGGGACATCTCAGTGACCCAACCATGTTGCAACAGGAGTCCTCCACCTTCCCAGAAAGGGCATAGGTGCTGGAGAGCACCCATTAGCTGTGCCACCCAGTATCTGCACAGTTGAGGACATGCGCATACGGTCAGGTGGGATGGTGGTCAGTGAATGCACATCTTCATTCTCTTCAGTGCTAGCCACAGTGATGATGATGGTGGTGGTGAGGAGGAAGGTGGTGTGATGGAGAGGATGGGGAGGATGGTCCCCATAAACAATAACTACTGAGTGTTCACTGTGTTCCAGGAATTGTCCTAAGTGCTTTTTAACCCTTGTAGGGTAAGAGCACGCCATTCTGTAAAGGAGGAAACTGAGGCAAAGTGCAGTTCTGTAGCTTGCATATGTCATGGAGTGGCAAGAGTCGGTGCTAGGATTACAGTCCAGCCAGCCTGGTGCCCGAGAGAGCCTGTGTTGTAGCCACTGTTCCGCTCCATCACTGACCATGACTTCTCACTTGGAAGAGAGAGCAGAAGAGACTGTGGTGAGAAGTCTTGCTTCTGAATGAGCTAGTAGTAGTACAGACACAAATTTTCTCAGTATGAGCAATTCTGGGGAAGGAGCACCCCACCCAAGTAGCTCTCCTGATACACAAAGGGCATATTTCAAGTCAAAACGTTACAATGGGATCCAGATCCCACGGAAGGAGTTAGGGGCCCCACTGGTGGCCATCAGTGTCTGCAAAGCCCAGAGGGTGGGACAAAACATTACTTGATACTTCTCGAGTAGTTGTCTCCCATGCCACACAAGTAACCCTTCATGGGGACCAAAGATTCTTCTCACTCTTTCTTCCTTCCCCCGTCGCTTTGCCTGGGTCATGGCCCACCTGCAGAGTCCCTGCAGGCTGAAGGCCAGCCAAGGTTCGAGCCCCTCCCTTTATGCCACCCTGGGGACAGCGGTTGGAACACAGGCAGAAACATCAAGTCAGCACCACCAAGGAGGGACAGAGCCTCGGGCCTCAGATCTGCGCACAAACCTCCTAACCCTGATGTCCATGGCTGCGCTCCTGAAAGCTCTCCTCTGTCTCGCCAAAGACTCCCACAGCGTGTGAACCGGGGAGAGAGCGAGATGGGAAAGAAACACAACTGAAGGATGGAAGAGAAACTCTTACCTCTGTCTACTGGATTAGATTTGGTGTTTGAGCCCATGACCGCCAGCAGAGGGCACTGGCCGCGTGCGTCGCCCGGGAGCTGCGTCTGCTGTCAAGGTCGCTCCCGGGGAGCTCGGCGTGCGTCATCTCATCATGAGACATCTGGCTCAGCCAACGCACAGCAGCCTCCAAGGTCCTTGTTAGTCCATCAGAGGGAGTCCGTCACTGGCCTCAAAATGTCAGATTTCTTCGCTGGGATTTACAACCCTCTCATTTCTGGTTTTTCTTAATAAAAGTTCACAAACTCCTTGGCAGTAACTTTGAAGCACTGTAGTTTTCAAGGCAATCTGAAAGTAGTGGCTATTTTGTTTGAACAGCCATCAAAGACACATGCTCAGTGATTTCACCCCTGGAGCACACAGGCGGCCGCGTGCACACACGCACTCATTTACAGCTAAGGCCACCTGAGGAGGGCGGCAGGAGAGCCACAGTGCGCCTGTGTAGCAGCTAGTCGATACTGAAAGCTTCCCTGAGAAAGGTCTCCCCTGCTTGGGCTTGCCTGGCGATCCTGCCTGCGCAGCCCCACAGAGCACTGACTCAGAGCTCTTCCTGGTTGCCTCTCCAGGTGGTTACAAACGCAAACTACCTTTCTTTTCCTTCGAGAGTGCCTGAGAGTGCCTGTCTGGTGGGCTGGCAGTAGGAATTGTGCTTTAGGAAAAAGACAATAGCAGCTTCCCACTGCTGGTGCTGACATCATGTTTTGTGCACACAGCTCCCTAGGGGTACCCCTAGGCCCTGACCCCACACTGAGAATTTAAAAGTGGAGATTCTTTTTTTTTTTTTTTTCCCCAGAACTGGGGATTAAACTAAGGCCCTTGTGTTTGCCAGGCAAGCACTTATTCTACTGAGCTATCTCCCCGGCCCCTAAAAGTGGAGATTCTAACTTCCACATTGTCAACAAACCTGTGTCTGGAGAAGCAGCCTTAGGGGCATCCAGAGCTTTGGTAACAGCATGTGGGCAGGGGAGGTGGTGGGTTCCAACTGTCCTGACTCTAACCCCGAGCAAGTAAGTGAGCTTCTAACCTGGAATCCAGCCCTCGCCAGGGGAGGAGGATAGGTCTTCAAGGGCTGCTCTAATAGAGTGCCACAAACAGGGTGGCTGAAACTGCAGAAGTGTTCTGATTCACAGTTCTTTCTGGCAGCCTGAAGTCTGAGGTGGGGGAGTGAGTGGCTCCCCAGGGCCTTGATGCAGAGTCTGTTCGGCGTCTCCCTTCTTGCATCCAGGGCCTGACTTGCAATCCCTGGCATTCTTTAGCTTCCCAAAACTTCCCTGGCATCCCGGCCTCTGTCTTTACACGGCATTCTCCTGAGTGTGTGGACAGATGCCTCCCTTTCCTAATGACCGTACTCTTGCTGGGTTAGGAGTCCATGAGCACCATATCCGAGCCTAGCTAACACATCTACATTGACCCCAGACCTGAATAAGGCTCCACTCTAGAATCCTAACATGCTTGGGGCTAGGACTCCAGCAAGTGCACATTGTAAGCCACGCTCCAGCCCCCACTAGAGAATGTGCCCTCCCCTGCCAGAAGCCTGTGTGCCAAGCCTCCTGGGGATGCCAATGTCCAGGGTGTAAAGACATGAACCGGAGTTGAGATCCAGTTCCTCAGCCTTCCAGAAGGTCGTTGTCACTCTTCCTGGGAGTAGTAACTCGTGTGTCTCCGTGCGTCCCTGCCTGCCCCAAGTCATACCGACCATAGATCCTTCTCCAAGATGCCCAGATTTTATGTGGCTGCAGCTCATTGGTTCCAGTGTATTCTGCCAAGCTGGCAGCCCCTGTGGCACTGCACCCTGCCCAGCTCCACTATGCTCTGAATTCTCCAGTCCACTGCCTTTTCTCTTGCAGCTCTGCAGTCCTTCCCTGGTGAGAGTGGCAAGCACGCACACACGCACGCGCACACACACATACACTACACCCTGATGTCCTGAACCTTCCCCATACCTGAGCTGTTGGATAGGACAATGGAAATGATGCAAAGGGGTTGGGAAAGTCTCTTCCCCTATGAGGATATGGTGAGCCTCTCCCATAGTGTCTTACTTACTCTTCTCCTGTTGCCAGGACAAATACCTCATGCTCAAAATGAAGGAAGAAAAGGTTTATTTAGCTCACAGTTAGTGAAGGTTTCAGTCCACACTCAGCTGGCTCCAAGGCAGAGGGGCACAAGGCAGAGAGCAAGCTTTCATGATGGTGGCAAAGAGTAAGAGAGCAAAAGGAGAAGTAACAGCAATGGTGTCGGCAGAGAGCAAGTCTGTCTCCCTTAAATTGCATTCAGGTTGTCTGCCCCCAGCCAGATAGAGCACTCACACCCATAATCCCAGCAGCACTCACACCTATAATCCCAGTGGACCATGAACTAGTCACAAACTCTAGAAATCCATCTCATGACTGCGTGAGGCTTTGGGAGGACAGCTAGACGCAAACCATAACACATAGCATGCTATGTGTGCCCTCCTGCTTTATAGGGTGTCTCTGTCACCTTCTTGTCACTGGGACACAATCCCTGACACAGCTTAAAGGAGGACAGAGATTTATCTTGTCTTGTGTTTTCAGTCCATGGCCTGCTGGGTACATGCAGAATGGCAGGTGGAAGAGGCTGGCAGAGGACAGCTGCCCATGGCATGGCACACAGAAGCAGAGGATGAGAGGAGGCCCCGTGGGGAGTGGGGAGTGTACTCTCCAGGTCCCTGCCCAGTGACCTCTTCCACTGCTAGCAAGGCCCCACCTCTGGACCTACATTCAACTATGGGCTCTTAGGTGGGCTAACCCCTCTGTGAGTACAGGTGTACTAACAATGTGAAAGTCAGAATCTCTACCTTTCATTTTCCATATGGGGTCAGGGCCTGGTATTCCTAGGGAGCTGTGTGTTAGAGTCACTCTTTCTCCTGGAGGTCACATGTCAGCACAAAGCCAAAGACCACTGCAAGTAACGGCCATCAGCTCTCCCCTCTTCCAGTTACAGAGAGAATCCCAAGCACCAGGCCGCCCTGCCTCCTGTGGGCTCTCCTGAACATTGTATTCTGATTTACCCGAACTTGAGTGGTTATGTCTGTACCTCACTCATGGAGGTTCTTCCCCAGGGTCTACTCAGCTTGTACACAACTTCCAGAAGGTCCCCTTCCCCTTTCCCAGATGAGCACAGATCTATTAGAGTCTTCGCACGGTCAGCATCTGTTAATCCATGCAGTGCAACCCATCATATCCTATAGACTAAAATGATATAGGCATGTGTGACACCAATTCAGTCCCCTCCTCTTAAAGAAGCAGCAGTTTAGCTGAGAAGACAGTCACAAAACAAGGTATTTTCAATGCAAAGTCATAAACTGAATGAGAGAGACAAAATGATGGAGCCATAAGGTGTTGTGGGGCTGCCCTGGTCAGTCCAGAGAAGAAGCCTTGAGGAGGTAAATCTGCAGAAATACAAGTTCAGTGTCCCAGTGTGAGGGGACACCTGTGTAGTAAGATGTGTGGAGTGTGAAACAGCAAGCTTTTTGCAGGGGCTGAGCCTAATCAGCTCGAGCCATCGCTTGTTCCCACAGGTACCAGTGAGCAAGGGAAGGCTTTACACAAGAGCAGTGTGCTCACAGTTATGTCGCTCAGACCTCGTTCCAGCAGGATGATAGAAGATGGGAGGGGCGGCAGACCTGGAGGAGCCAGGACCAGCTCATAGGCTCTTACTGTAATCCAGTCAGTTCATGAGCAATGGAGAATGGGGCTGTCTAGGCTACTTTTCTCTCATTGCTGAGACAAAATACCCAAAACCCAAAGTTAAAGGAGGAAGGGTTTGTTTGACTCATAGTGTTTAGAGGTTTCAGTTCATCATTGGCTGGCTCTAAGGCAGGGTGGCATGGAAGAGGAAAAACAGTTCATGGTGGGCAGAAGACAGCAAGACAGGCAAGGAAGGGCCGAGCACAGCTCTCTGTCTTATCCAGGCTACTCCAGGCAGACAGCACTCACACGTTTAATCCTACGGCCCTTGTCCTAGCATCGCAACATGAATCAATCCCAGCACCACACATGCTAGAGCAAGCTGCCTCTGAAAAAACCCTGCTATGACTACGTGAGGCTTTGGGGAGACATCCAGACACAAGCCATAACAGGGGAATTCAAAAACTATTTAGCAAGTAAAATCAGCAACACTAAGAAATGTCTTGGCGGTAGAAGGGTTAGGGAGGAGGAAGGAGATGCAAGTGGCTCAGACTTCTGGGTTGCAAGTATGAGAAGACCAGAGCAGACGGTGATAGCCAACTGGCAGGACAAGGATGCTTTCTCGCTCATCACCACCTACCTGCAGGCTTGCAGTCTGGCCTGGGTGGTTCTCCACCTGAATTCTCCCCCAAACCTCATCCTCACATACTTGCCCACCTGCCTTCCTGAATACTGCAATACCTTTTACATACTAGTAACTACTATTAAATTACTAGATGCTATATGATAGCCTGCTAAAGACCTAGTGTCCACTTGAAGGGTTCAA
>NDGN011217537.1:0-10823 GCA_002564285.1 Tympanoctomys barrerae
CATGTATGCCAAGTCTGAGCTGTGCCTGGAGGGGGCAAGGTGGAGTAGGGGAGAGAGGAATTCTTACTCAGCGCGCGGGATTGGGGAGGTGCTGCGGAGTGGTGGGGGGCGTCTGTAGGGGATGGGAGTGGGTCCAGCCCACGCTGCGCCTGGGCTGGGAGTACTCCCACTGGCGCAGCGTAGCAGGGAGTTCTCCGCACACTCACCAGACCTGGCTGGAGTTGGGACTGAGGTTTTCTGGAACGCGACAGAAACTCCTACTCAGCGGGCGGCAGCGGGGAGGAGCGGTGGAGTGGTGGGGGGAATCTGAAGGGGGTGGGATAGTGTCCGGCCCATGCTGCGCCCGGGCTGGGAGTATTCCCACCGGCGCAGGGTATCAGGGAGCTCTCTGCACACTCACCAGACCTGGGCTGGAATTGGGAGTGATCTTTATTCTTTTAATTTTTTATTTTTAAAGAGTAAAAAGCAGAATTAAAACAGAAAAATTACAAGTGATACAAAATTTTGCTTAACAAAATAATAAGAATTTCACAGCATTTTTTGTAATACGTAGTGTTGTCTTCCAACCAATTATTCATATGAGCAGATATATCCATGTAAAATTGGAAGAAGAAAAAAACAGAAATGTTTAAGAAATTAAGAAGAGAAAAAGTACAAATAATTGAAAAAAGGAGACAAAACAAATTATCTGCTCCTTTCATAAGCCAGCAGAAGACATTACAGTTTTCCAAACTATCTTTTGATTTTTATTATTGAATAAGATTGTAAGTCAAATGTCTTTATTACTTTCTCATTGCAGAGAAAGACTACCTGACGCCAAGAACTCTAAGGAAGAAAGGTTTATTTTGACTCAGTTTGGAGAAGTTTCAGTCCATTGTTAGCTGGCTCCAAGGCAGGGTAGCATAGCAGCATAGCAGAAGGCTATGGCCGAGGAGAAGGAGCTCATGGCATGACAGGCGAGAAGCAGAGAAAGACCAAGAGAAGAAGGAGGGAGATATCCTTGTGGGCTATGCCCCTAGTAACCCATCTCCTCTGACTAGCTTCACCTCCCAATATCACATCTAGCTTAAACTCACCAGTGGGCAAATTCATTGATGAGTTTCACACACCCATGACCCATTTAACTCCTCAAAGACCCACCTACGAGTGCATGAGTCTTTGATATAAGCCATAGTAATAAGTTTCTCCATCTTTCTGTTGGTGGTGTTATTTTTGGAGTCCTCTGAGCTCTGACTTAATGGCACAATTTGACTAAACTAATACTTTGAACCATGAATATTTTTGCTTTGAAATGTGCAAATGGAGGATATACTAATACAGGAAGAACTTGCTTATCTTGCATAAAAGACAGCATGATCCCCAGGAAAAGGCAAACTCAGTATCAGGCCACCATCTTTTGTCTGAAGAACTGTAAACACCAGTTACAGCTACAATCGTTGCTCAAAAGATCAGTGGACCAAACTGACATGGGGATGCAGTGAGGAGTCAAGGAGAAAACTTCTGAACTTTTTTGGAGGAGCTCTTTATGTTTCCAAATATCTTGCAACTAGATTGGATGAAGAATGAATATAAGTGAAGTGACATATATTGTTTTAGAATTTGACATGTCATAAGTATTTACTCCATTTGTGTACTTTGTATGATCTATACCTATACCTCTATCTATCTATCTATCTATCTATCTATCTATCTATCTATCTATGATAGGGTAATTATATATATATAACTATATATATATATATATATATATATATATATATATATATAGTATTTTAAGGAAGTGTCTACAAGGTGTTCAGGGTCTCACTACTAGATCAGATTCATAGTGAGTCTCCTGTTTACATCCTTCCAAGAGCTGGGATTATAGGCGTACACCACCATGCCCAGTGTCAATTGCCATCTCAGCATACCCTGGGGCCTAGGCTTGCAGAGCAGACCCAGGGTTTTTGTTACAATTTGATGAGAAATTTCTTGTAGGATTTTAAAAAACTTATTCTCACTTAAGTGAAATATATGATATATTTATATATATATGTATGTATATATATATATTACATTACATATAGTCCATACTTTGTCTATTTATCATCCATCTATTTGTTAATTAAGCCACTTAACATATATATATTACATTACATATAATCCATACTTTGTCTATCATCTATCTATTTGTTAATTAAGCCACTTAACAAATATATATATATATATATATATATATATATATATATTTTTTTTTTTTTTAAACTGGGGATTGAACACAGGCCCTTGCACTTACCAGGGAAGCACTTATTCTACTGAGCCATCTCCTCAGCCCCTAACAAATATATATTTAAACATACTAGGTACATGTTTTGGGAATATATTAGTGAACAATTCAAGATGGGATGTTTTCATAGAGTTAATAGTTGCACGTATGTATTTGTGCAAGTAATACACAAAAAATTATAGAAAATGTATAAAACTATAAAAATGAGATGCAGAGTGAGGTAGGAGACCCCAAACGGGGATTGACTTAATAGAGAGTATCAGACAAATCTTTAGAGGAAGTAATTATTCATATGAGACCTGTTGGAGGAAGAGTTAACAAAGTAATGAGAGAATGGGAAAATATTCTAGGCAGAGGGAAATCTTGGGCAAATGGCTGGTGGGGAAAAAATCTTCCCCCCCCCCTAAATTAAAGAACAGAGAACAAGCAGGGGTCAGGGATGCAGAGACAATAAAGTGCCTGGAAACATCTGGGCTCAGGACACTAAAATAGAGACAAGAAATAAGGTTCTATGAGTTTTATGTGCTCTAATCATTCATGTCAATTTATAACCTGGTTTTCAGAGTCCGACCATTTACTCTTAGTCCACTTTATTTTTGTTGGAAAACTTTTCTTCATAGTGGGCTAAAATTGCTTCTCCTTTATCTTCTAACCTTGGACTCTTTCTCCTGCGGTCTTATAGAGGAAGCTTACTGCTTATTTTATTTATTCTATGGTTGATATTCCTTCCAAATTTCCTGTTCTCCAAATTTAACCTATCTTTAAATGATAAGGGTTTAAGACTCCTTTCCATAAGTGTAGTGTACTTAGGAACACACTTCAGTTTATGAGCATCTTCTCTCAAAGGCAGGGTTTAGAACACTTGAGATTGGCTCAAGGTAAAGAAACATCTTCACCTTTCTTGCTTATATTCAGTTTTTATGTTCATATTTATATTCAGTTAATGTGACTTTATGATCAGAATCATTCTTTGGATGCCATCTCACACCACTGATTGAGAATAATCTTGCAGTCAACTAAAACCCTCAAATACATTTCTTCTAAGCTGCTATTAAACCAGGTGTTTCTCATCCAATATGTGTGGAGGTATTCATTTTTAATTTATACTTTGTCTGTTAACACAAACACACATCAACTTAGCTAAAATAATGATCCAAGGAAGAGAAGAAACATTATAATTTTGCTGATTTTCTAAGTGTAAGTGCAGGTCTTTATATCCTAGTTAGTTTTATCTTATCTATTCAGGGAACATGGTGCAGTATTTTACCAAATTTCTTTCTGTTATTTGAGTTCTAAACAACTGCCACTTTGCTGTTCATCTGTATTCTTACTAGTTTCTGATATTTTGTGTCAGAGATATCAGCTCTACCATCTTTTCACTGTGTGACCCTTGATGGGTTAATTCAACTGTCTGTATTGTAGTTTCCTTATTTGCATAATAGTGCACACCTCAAACTAGAGCTGTGAGGAATCTATAAAGTGATAATGCAAAGCTGTTTGAACAGTGCTGTTAATGCAAGCGCTGTTCAAATGAAAGCTGTTTGAAAACTGTAGTTCTTTACATGTTTTCATTATATTTATTATGATTAACAAAACATTTGTTGAGAATATATGTTTTGGGCAATGTGAATATTTATATACTTATTGTTGCAGTACTAGAGATTCAACACAGTCCTTGTACATGCACTATACCACAGACCCACACCCCTGCCTGTGACAGGTATGTAAATATAATTTTGTATCTAATTCTTATATTAAGCCAACTGGTTAGTTAATGTAGTCATATCATTAGAGATAAAAAGACTCATCCAGGTGCCTACAACCAGCAGTTTGGCATTTGTGAGGAGATATGAGGGAAGGGCAATTTGGGCGGTGGGATTAGCATGAACAAATGACAGCCCGGCATGTCTTAGATATGAAGTGAGTCACTGCAGTCTGGGGCACAGGAGATTGTAATAGAGGGGTGGAGGGTATGGGCAGTATTTCTCTTATCTTTCCAAAACATGGCCCATTTTCTAGAGACTTTACCTGGGCTCTAGCCCTATCCTTGCCCCAGAAGGTTCCCATTTCTTACACTAAAATGGTATGTGTTACATATTTGTTTCTAACAGATGACACAATAACTTTCTTGGGAACAAATCAATAATTACTCTGAGTTTTTCTTTTTCTTTTTTTCTTTATTTGGTACAGGGTTTTGCTATGTAGCTTAGACTCATAGTGATCCTCCTGTATCAGCCTCCCCAGTGCTGGGATTATAGCCAGTAGGGAATGTGGTATCAGGGATCAAACCCAAGTCATTGAGTTGCCAGGCAGGCACTATTTTTCCCAGCCCCACTCTGCGTTTTTATAAACTGAGGATTCTTCTCCTGAAGCACAATAATACCAAAAGAAAACCATCATGCTGATAGGACCATTGCTGTCTGTGAGATCATTCTACTGGGCCTGGGATAGGGAAAATTACTGTTTTCGAAATATAGTATCTCTGAAAGACAACCAGAGCATCATCTCCTTTTAAGCCACAGCTACAGCTCAGTTCTGGTTTAATGTAGCAGGATATAAACTGGACATTTGCACATGTTCAATTTCTAGTTAAACTATATTGATAGTTGAATTTGATTGTGCCACAGAAAACAAAGATAAGTTGCATTACTTGAATCTGATGTTATAAACTGTAAAAAAATTTTAAGGGAAAAATTTTGCTTTTAACCAGTCCTCTACACATTGTGTTGTTCTAGTCTTTCTCATGAAAGGAATAAATGCCCACTAATGTGCCTAGAACATTAAACGACATGGTGAGACCTATAGAGAGATCCTTAGTAAAATTTTGTATTTTCCTTATTTTTCAGCAGCATTCTTAGGTGATGAATATTTCAGCAAGCTTCCATTTTAATGCATCACAAGAATACTTTGTGTTTATTAATATTTTTGAATGTCTACTAAGAAACCTGCTATTTCAAGCAATTTTTATTAGAGTGAAATAATTTGGACTAGCTCTTATTTAAAAAAGGACTCTCTCTCTCTCTCTCTCTCTCTCTCTCTCTCTCTCTCTGTTTCTGCTTTTTAACACGCAGAAACCTTAAACACTGAAAAAATACATTCCCCACTTTAGTTGCTATATGTGACTCAAGTGAAAACATCACTAAGATTTAAAGAAAGTATGAATAAGTTCAACAAAATCCCTTATATTGCAACACATTTGTACAACCTGCGAGGCTACATCTGATTTCTTGATAGATTGAGAAAATGTGAGGATACTGCTAAAATCATCAGCTACAATTTTTGTAGGCTCCATAGTACTATTTATTCATGGTGTGATTCAGTAATTATCTTAATTATTGTTTTACCTTTCCTTTGTTACATTGTATAGCCTTTGTAAAGGTCAGAAGCATATCTATCTGTACACTGATGTAAGTTATTTGACCCAGAGCTTATAAAAGACATGTTAGCTTATCTCTTTTTTGACATCCTGTGCTTGCCAAGGGCATCAATGTTGAGCTAAGAATAATGCCTCTACTGGCAAACAGTTGGGTAATAGGAGAGTCATGTCTGAATTGAACCTTACTGAGGGAGGAAGACAAGATTCTCAGTCCCTTATATTGTATACAAGTGTTACAGTTTGTGTCTAAGTTCTCCCCCCAAAGCCTCATACAATCATGGGGTAACCTTTTCAGAGATGGTTGAAAACTAGGGTTTGCATTTTATTCATGGTCCAATGCTGGGATTAAGGGTGAGAGCGCTACACCCACCCCAGGGTAGGTCAGCTGTCTCCTTCCCTTATTGCTTTGCTACTTTCTGCCTGCCATGAGCTGTTCTTCTCTGTGATGGCCCTATGCCATGCTACCCTGCCTTGGAGTCAGACAGTTATGGATTGAAACCTTTACAAACTTTGAGCCAAGTAAACTATTCTTCTCTGAACTTTGGGTTTTGGGTACTTTGTCTCAGCAATGAAAGAAAAATAACCAAGATAGCAAACTACCCACCATGGAGTGGATGTAGCACTTACATCCTCAGTCCTAGCTAGAACTATGCCAAACCAATCAGTTGCCTGATTTAGCAATCATATACTCTTAATCTCAGAATCACATACTTTGGATTCAGTTACTCTGAAAAATCTGACTGCATGAGGCTTTGAGGTGATATGTAGACATAAACTGTGACACTAGAGTTATAAAAATATTTAGTAATAATAATGATAAAATATATGATTTTGAATAGAACAATGAAAATTATAACTAATATTTATTTTATTATTATGTAAGAAGCACATTTCTATATTCATTGCATGTAGCATATATATTGTTTTCAACAACCCTTTTAACATATTAATTTTATTAATGAGGACCTTGAAACAGAGAGGTTAAGAATCATAACCAACACTGTAGAGGAGGTAAAGTTCATAAGTTTTAATAATCAATGAATTACTTAGCTTTAATATGATCTCCCACTGGTTGGAATGTCCTGTTCCACAGGAGCTGTCAGGAAGGTACTTGACCTGAAGCATCAGCTGGGGGTGTTGGGAGATGCTTGTTCTTCCATGACACTGTCAAGATATCCAAGAGCTTCAATTAGGTTTAAAATATCACAATCAGAGGCACATTGTGGAACTACAGGATAGTGCTAGAAAGGCACAAGGAGCAGAAACAGATTGTTCCCTACAGACAAGAAACAGTTTTAACTGTGATATGGAAGAGAAGACCTTTGGAAAAAAGCATTGGCTGTTACTCATTAGATGATAAGAAGTTTCAGATTATCAGATACTGCCTTTGTGACTTTTTCACTAAATCCACTGTCTAGTTCCAAAATCCTTGGGTGGCTAATATCTTCCATGACCTTTCCCCATCTGCTAATGATCAGACCTTGCTTATTATGAGTGACAGAAAATTCACAAACTCATTCTGTTTAAACAAAGAGAAATTATTTATCTGTTCATTGGTAAAATCACATTCAATCAGAGGCTCATACCATTGTGGACCTTGAATTTTCCTAGATCTGCTTTTCTCTGTCATCAGTGACCTGAGTGGTAGCCCTCAGCACCTCCAGGTTTGGAATTTGTCCTCTCAGCAATAGGAGTCATCAACACTGCTTTGGATTAGTTAGCACCATGCTAGTTGCAGTGACAAGTAACTCCTAAAATTAATTGTCCAAGCACGATATGATTTATTTTTCTCTCATATGACAACTTTATGTGGGTGTTCCTTGGTAGGAGTGACTTTCCTCTTTGTAGTGATTCAGAGCTCCATCATCCTCCAGGCGTCAGCAAGTAGGGAAATAAATGTGGAAAATCCTCATTCATTTCAAAAAGAACATTATTCTGCACCTTCCTTATCTCCTTTCTGTGAGAATAGGCCAGAGACCAAAACTGGATACAACAGCTGGAAATTGTAACCCCTGACTAAGTAATTATGCTTCCTTACTAAAATTCCTAATAGTGGGCAGGGAGCATGGATTTTGGATTGCAAGATGTTGTTCTCTGTCATAGCTTTCCAGTATTGTAATCCCAACCAAAGTCTCTAAAGTTATGTCTTGCCTGGATTAGCTCATTTGTGCAATCTTATATAATAACTACAGCTGTGGAGATGGAATTGATTCATTCATTCCACGAATATTTATGCTAACCACTATGATTATGTGCCAAACACTATTTTTAAATCTGGGAATATGGTAGTTTATAGAACACACAAAGGCCTCTGCTCTCTTGGAATTTATATTTTACTGAAGCTAGAAATATAAAACATATAGCATTTTAGATGGGGCTGTAGTCAATAATTAAGTATAAGGAACACTGACTATTGCACATTGCAATTTTACAGTGAGTATTAAAGAAAACTTTATTGAGAGGAGTGAGTTAAATAAATGTGGAAGAAGTGTTTCAGGCAGTAGGACTGGCTCATAAAAACAGTAAGCTAAGGATACCAACGGAAAAGCAAGGGCAACAATGTTACAGTCTGAAGTTCAACCAAATTTATGTGTTGAACTCTTAAGCTCCATTGTGCTGGTATTAGGAAATAGGCTGTTTTGGGGAGTGATTGAGCTATGAAGACTCTACCTCAACAAATTTTTTAGGGTTTCATAAATGGGTGGAATTGGATATCATCAAGAAATCAAATATTAATCACAATGGTAAAGCTGCAGAGGAAAAAAGGAACACTTCTAGATTCTTGATGGGAATGTAAACTCTGGAAATCAATATGGAGTGTCTCCAAAAGATGAAAATGAGAGATTCCATTTGACCCAGATTTCCCCCACAAGGTAAAGGTTTAAAGAGATCATAGTACAGTGATGTGTGCACACCCACGTTTGTAGGACTCATAAAACTAAATTATGGAAGCTGCCTGTATGTCCATCAGCAGACGAATGAGTAAACAATTGTGGTGTTTGGACACAATGGAGCAGTGCTGTGCTATGATGGGGGACAGGTTCGAATCATTTTTATGACAATGGATCCACCTTGATTTCATAATTTCAATGAAATAAATCAGACACACATGCTTAAATATTGGATGGAAATAATATGTGAGAAATCCAAAATATAAATAAAGAGCAAAATAAAAGATAGACAATAGGAAACAGGGAAGTAGAGGTTTTGAAAATGTGGATGAGACCAAGGTATGGAGGGAGGTGTGAGGGAGGACAGGGTGAGGGAATGTGAAGCCACTATGATGTTTCATGTGCATGTGCCAACTACCCACAATGAGTGCTTTTGTTGTGTACCACAAATACGTACTTATAGAGATAAAAGGGCTGGAGGTCACTAGCTTAGTCATCTGTGCACTTAGTCTCCCGCCATTTGAGCACACACCATTAAAACCCTAGCACCCTTCTCTCCTTTGTACCATATGAAAATAGCACAACACCAGCCTATGTGGGATGAGCTTCTATGAGACAAAAACCTGCTGGGGATTTAATCTTTGACTTCTAAGGCCTACAACTGTGAAAAATAAATTTCTATTGTTTACAAATTACAGAGCTGCAGATTTTATTTATTTTATCAGGATTTTACTCTACAGTTCTGGCGGGACTTGGACTCATTTTGTAGCCCAGGTTGGGCTTGAATTTACAGTGATCCTTATGTCTCAGCCTCCTGAGTGCTGGGATTACAGGTGTGCACCACTCTGCCTGGCTCAGGTATTTTGTTACAGCAGCAGAAAGGGACAGAGCTAGCCATTGTTACTGAAATGAAGTGAGCCAGGGAGGAAGGAGGGAATGACTGAGGAGCAAAAGGGCTTCAATTAGAGAGGACCTTACTGGTTACTTGCCTTTTATCAGGCAAGGTGAATAGTATTAGGAGGGTTTTGAGGAAAGGGATATCATGAAGAAGATTGTGTTTCAAATCGATTCCTTTGACTATAGTACTTGATTGATAATAGACTGTGGAAGAGATGGGGGAATCTAGGTAAGAAGTAAGTGCAAGTTATGGGGAATGAAATGGTGTTGGCATGAAAGAGAATGATGAAAGGGGAGTGATGTGATAAGATCTGGGTGTACATGAGTAGTGCTGACTGTCTAGGATTGGGTAATGTTTATAAGCATGGAGAAGAGAGTAGAGTCATCATTGCTGAACCACATGAGGGTTGGGGAGAGGTACTTGTTTCTCCAGGAGGAAGGCACCTAGAGAGCAGACCATCCTGGGTCAGAAAGTGCTTGCTGGGCTGTGGTGCAGTGACAGAGAATTGGGCTTGAAGGAGTGTTGTTGAGCAGCTGCATATCTTATGCAGCACAGTAGGAAAGCTGTGTTCATTACAACTCTTTATTGCTGTAAATATGTCATTTTGGGTGACCTTTGGCAAGAAAACATGCTGATCAAGAGGAAGAAAGCAGAAGGAGTTTCATAGTTTGGTGATACAGGACCTGAGGGGGAAAACACTCCATGAAGAACCACGCAGGCAGGACCTTAGTCAGTAACAAGACATAAGGTGAGGGGAAACTATGGGCAAATGCCTTCATTATGGTTTCTGCAGGGAGGGGAGGGTAAGGCAGGGTGAATAAGCTTGGGATTGGGTAATTGGAGTATGGCCTAGTGGCTGCTTTTGATTGTCTGGTACATGGCCCAGAGACAGAGCAATGTGCCTGAAGTGTGACAGCCAGACAGGGTGCTAACTGGGTGATGAAATTAATTGACTGCTCAAGGAGAAATGAGTGACTGCTCTTACCAAAGTCTCAAAATTGGGTCAAGGCAACTTTTATAAAAAGTTGGGGACTTGGGCTGATATAACGGGCACAATTCTGGGAAATACTCCTTTCAACATGAGACCTAAGGATTAGAGACATGAGAATGGTGTATTGTGTAGAGGCTAATAAACACTTCACCAAAGGAGACTAAGGCATGTCCTTCGACAGTACTAGCCCTCCAAAATTCACATGCACATAACCAAGCAAATGTGTCTGGAAGGTGGCAGCCAGAGATCTTGGTGAGTAGTGAGAAAGTCAATACAGGAGGCAAGGTCAGTAGATTTCTACCATTAATTCCATGTTTTTTAAAACCACAAAACTGTGACAGCCATGTGGATGAGTTACGGCCATTGCTTGGCCAATGTGCTCTCTGTGAGAGCCTGAGAGA
>NDGN011217647.1:0-11032 GCA_002564285.1 Tympanoctomys barrerae
ATTATGAATTTATAAAATAAAATGTCACTTGATAAAATAAATAATAACAGAATAACAGCAATAGTATAAGTTTGAAAAATGATAAAATGTTATTTTATGAAATAAAATGTCATCTTCCTGGAATTCAATGTTCAGTTTTCTACTCTTAAGTATGTATAAAAATAAGGAGTCACTTTACCTTATAGCTCTGAAATGTATTTGAAAAAAGTCAGGAGCTGGATATTACTTAATTTCTAGTCCTGTCTCATTGAAGTGGGCATCCAACTCTTATTTTATCCGTTTTTAGAAAAATTCTTAAAGTTAGTGTGTATCAAGCATGAGGGCTTAGAAGATCTTAAAGGGATGAACTGAAAGAGTCATGACCTGAGAATTAATGCCCCTTGCCAGGCATTTCCTAGCAAGGGCTGGGGTGCCATTTGTCAGAGCTTGTCAGGGGCTGTTCCCCAGGGAGGCAGTCCACTGGAGTCTGAGAATCTGTGTCTGGTGCCAGACTGCCTGGCTTCCAGTTGAAGGGATGTCGCTCGCTGGCAGTGGAGCTTGGACAAGTCAGCTAACCTTGGGGCCTCTTCTCTCTTCATTGGTAAATTGAGATAATGTCTCTTGGGGCTTTCAAGATTATTAAATGGAAGAATCCTCTGTGGACTAGCTGTTGTTATCAGCAAAGTTTTATATGGGTCAGGTGGGCCTGGGAAGATGGCGTAGGTCGCTCAAAGTTTTATTTGGGGTCCTTGTGGGCTTATTGTATCTATATGTGTTGGCTGTTTTGTGATTTCCTTTGATCAGTTTCCTGGTAGATATGGTACACAAGTGATTATGCATCTATTATCCTCAATCTCATTCCATTTCTGGAATAATAGGTGGCAAGCTTACAGTAGAGGTCTACCAGTGTTTCCAGAGGGTGTCTTTGAGATTGAGTCAAAGCTGAGATAACCTTTGTAGTCATAAATAAATAAATAAATAAATAAATAAATAAATAGCGGGACTGAACTGGTCAGAGAATAACTCAAACAGAGCAGGGCAAGTGCGGCGGTGACCAGTGGTGCAGGGCATCAGGACACACAGAGTGAACATGCATGGGCTGAAATGGCAAGAAGAACCCGAGGGCCAGATGCGTGGGCAAGTGCACAGTACTGTTCTGCAGCACTTAGGGTTTGCTATGAGAATTGTTGACTCTTCAGAAGTCTTTAATCACTGCCACCACTATCGAAACCACCCCAAGCACAGTCTTCACCACCACCGTCACCACCATGGTCATCATCACGACCACCGTCACCATGATCACCGTCATCACCACCATCCCACCTCTAGTCCCAGGTTGCAGCTTAGGGATTCTTGCTTTTTCAAAAGAAATATTTATTTATTTGGTACAGGATTTCACTACACAGCTTGGACTCATAGTGATCTTCCTGTCTCAGCCTCCCCAGCACTGAGATTACAGTTGTGCACCACCACGCCCAGTTTCAGTGGCCGGTATGGCGCACTCATGTGGTAGAGGAATCAAACCCAGGTCCTTGAGCTTCCCAGGCAGGTGCTTAGACCACTGAGCTATCTCCCCAGCCCCCATCATTGCCTTTTGACCAGGCCCTAACTTCAGCTCCCCCACCCTTGTCTGAATTGTTTCCATCACCTGCTCATTTCACCATTACCTTCCTGCCTTTCTGTCCTCCAGCTCTGCCTCCGGAGGGAGGGGATGGACAAGCACACTGCTGCAGCCTTGCTTTTCTCTAGGAAAGGATTACCAGTTTTATCACTTGCTTTATAAATAAAGGGATACTCATTAGCTTGACTCATTAAATTTAAAACAATTGTTATAATTTTGGAGTGTCTGGTTACATTTCTGTAATTATATGCAGCTGCTGACGTGGGAGTGGAAGGCTTTCTGGGGAACAGTTGTCTCCCTTCCACCCTTTGCCTTTCCTTCTTCCTGTGCCAATCCATGCCCGGGGGCCATGTTTATTGCTGTCTCAGGACTTGAAGTGTCTGATAGATGGTCCCTTCCGTAGCTGATTCCTCAGGGCCAGCACGATGCAACCTGTGCAGAAGCGGGGAGTGCTTCTCTCTCTGTGTTCCTTCCCATCTGCCCTTCAGTCCAAACCAAGTGCACTCTCAGGAAGGGTTCAGGTCAACCTGCTTAGAGGGTGGTAGCAGTGACGGGCTAGCAGTAGACCAACTGAGCTCAGGAGTATCAGTTACAGAATTCCAGTTTGTTAAAGCAGTAAGGTGAGGAGGAGGGAGCAGAAGTTGTCTCTTGTGCACTTAATAGAGTCTGTTCATCCTGGGCCCCTAGTCCTTCTTCCCTTCTCCTCCTCCATCCGCCCTTTTTCAGGACTCAGCTCCAGGCTGACCTGTTGGAGGTCCTTCACTCCCTGTGTTTCCTCCTGAAAACATAGCACCCAGCCTGCCGACCACCAACGCACCACATCTCCCTTCTCCTCCCCTCTGGACCATTAGTTTATCAGCAGTGGGGCCGGTGGGTCACAGCCCTCATTGTCTCCCCAGTATCTGACACACAGGGCTTCAGGAAATGCTTTTGGACTGAGTTGCATTGTATTTCTACTGTTTGAAAAAGGCAGTGATTTTTAAGCATAGATAACATGGTAACTTTGTCCAAAAGATTAAAGAGAGGTTGATCATTCCACATGTCCTTAAATTCGCCTGTTATTTAGACCCTGCTATGGTCTACATAGGGTTTCAGTGTTTTTCAGAAATTTGTGTGCTGTACTTGGACTCCACATAAGGTGCTGGGATGCAGGAACCTTTGAGAGGAGGGGCCTCGTGGAAGGTGATGAGGTCCCTGGAGACACTACTTGAGAAAGGGATTATGGTAGTCTTCAGGACTCTGGTTAGTTCCTGAGCATGTGCTGTGGTGAGAAGAGCAAACCTGGCTCCTGAGCCCTTCTGGCTTCTGGCTTGCTGTGTGCCCACTGACTCTTCGGCATGCTCCTCCACCACGATGCCTTCTACTTCCTGGCCAACTGGTCTGTAGGTCACCTGGTGCTCATCTGTGGAGCAGCCAAGCTGGCTCCAGCACCCTTTACCCAGCAGGGCAGTGCCGGAAGAGATGGACACAAGCTGATGAGTGGCTGCACTTGATGAAAGTTGAGATACTGTGTACTCCAGCTGGCTGGCTTAAGGCTCTGTAGTTACACAGAATTTCTCTACTTGCTCATCCATGGTGTCCCACAGGTCTGGGTTATACAGAGGTGCTTTGTGAAAGCACTGCGGGCAGGGGCTGAATTTTTCTTTTGCTGCATGGGGGCTATGAACAGTTATTTCAGGTTATTCACCATTCTTTTCATGGTTCTCTCTGAATTGGAAATAGCTGCCCTTTGTTTCATGGGTCCTGTTTGCTTCTGCAGGACGCACAGCCAGCATTGATCAGTACTCAGTGTGTGGATGCCAGGTCCTGGAAGTGTGGCTCTGTCTTGGCAGCGGGCAGCACTTCTCCCCTGGGTGCAATACATAGAGCACTTTGGATGCCACCGTTCCTTCTACACGATGTCCTCTTTATGACAGCATTTTAGTGACTAAATCTTAAGTTCCTTGACTTTTAAATTAAAAAGTTAGCCTAGTAATAAGACCGTTGCTGTCTTTCTTGAAGGGACATTGTAGGGATAGTAAATAGAGATAGACATACAGATAAAATGTTTTGAGCTCTGTAGAAAGAAGCTGTGGGGCTCATAGACATCATCATCATCATCATCATCATCATCATTATTACTATTATTATTATTATTATTAGTTTCCTGCCAGCACTATATAATTACAAATAAATTAATTAATTTTGGTTGGTAATTTTATGTGTAGACATCGCTTCATTCTCAGCCACCAAAATTGGCTTTGGCTTGAGCCCTCCAAGAAACCTCAATTTATAGATGAAAAACAAATCCCTAGTGTCATAAGGAAAAAAATAGAAAAGGGAAATAACCAGAAACGTTTTCACTACATTTTTCATTCACTGGTTTTTAAAAAAATCTAAAAATAAGTCTTTTAAAAAGAGTTGACTTCCAAGGCTTCTTTTCTAGGAATGTTCAACATCTGCAATAAATAATAAGTCATATCATAGCAGTTGGCTCCTCCACTTCTGTGCAAAATATATAAATGCATTTGGCAACATACTCGTGGGGGTGATGATTCTTGTAATTTCTGTGGAAAGGAGGAATAACTTTACAGATGATAGAGATTTTGCCATCCACTGGTAAAGCGACATAGCTTGTAACACATGGTGCTTACTGAGTTCAGTGTGTATACCGGTCTGCCAGGAATGGGGATCCTGAAACTTAAGTCATGGTCCGCAGTGAAGCTGACCTCGCTTCCAGGACATCAAGTGAAAGCGCTGTTTGCTTCCAAAGTAAATGATGATATGGAGGTCTTTGCGTTGCCCGGAGGGCAGAGAAACAGAGCAGGCCAAGCTTTCAAGACAAGAGACGAAGAGAAAGACACTGGGTGGACTTGTGGATGCTTGCACAAATTTCACTCGTAATTAGGGGAGCAATGGCTCTTTGTGAGCAGCTCGTCTTTGTGACTCAGAACATTTAGTGTTGGTGGGAAAGTGAGAGAGAGAGTCCAGATGCTCAGGGCAGGAGGGGGAGTGGGAAGTCTGGACTGTCTTGTACAATGGCATTTGCTTTCAGCAGGTGACATTTTAGTTCCCTAGGTCTGAAATGACATGCGGGGGTTGTGGTGCTGGTGAAAGAAAAGGAGTGGGTGCATTACCTTCAGGAAGGGCTGGAGCTCAGCAGAGCTTACACGGCTGACTGTGAGGGTAAGGGACACGGAGAGACACCAAAGAGAAGGTGTGGAGGCAGGCTGGCTTTGCTGTTGTGTTTCCTATCCGTCCTTTGAAGAAGTGGGGATGGTGAATATCAAGTCACCTGACTGTGCCTGATGGCAGGTAGGGAGGGCACAGGCTTTGTGGCAGTCCTATGCAGAGACAGTGCTGTGTTTCCACCCATGCGTGATGTGGAAATGGTCCATTCCTGCTCAGTGGGGCCGCTCACAGCCACTTGCAGCGAGCTGCAGTGTGGAGTGCTTTCTGGTACCCTCAAGCTTACAGCCCGGGGAGTGAGGCAGGTTGGAGAGGAGCTTCCGCACATCTCCAGCTTTTGCAAATTATGACATATTCTTTCCTCCCAGGCCCTAGGAATGTATTGAGTATGGGGTCTGCTGGATTTCTTCTGGCGTCCATCCTATTGCCTTTGACTTAAACATCCAAGCTGTGTTGCAAAATAAGTAGAGTTTGTGATTTGTTGTCTACATTCTCCCCTTTGTCTTGACCTTTTCTGTCTCGCCTCCCATTTCGACTGTCTTTGGACATTGATGCCCTTGTCCTTTCCCTTTGGCCTTTGGACAAAATGCTATAAAACGTTCTCACACTGTGATGCTGAACAAAGGCTGGCCAGGTTTAAAGTGTTTTCTCTTCTTGTGGTGTTTGCATTTCTTACAGGGGTGAAGACATCTTAAACCAGAGGAATGACTCTCTAGTTGTGGAGTTTCAGGCATCAGCCAGCAGATGCAGGAGGTATTACTTTGGGCTTGGACCTGTCTCTGAAGCCCCACATCACCCTCCATGACCTGCCTGCTCCATCTTGCATAAGGCCACTTCATGAATCATATTGTCCTGTCTGATTGGCATGACTGGTGTGGGTGGCCAGCATGTTCTCAGAGGTCTCTGTGAAGTTCCACACTGTGGGTGGAGACAAGAGGAGAGTTCTGATACATGCCATGCAACTTTTCATTATTATTATTATTATTATTATTATTATTATTTTAGAGCAAATGCTAATGTTGGACTAAAAGCTACAAATTTATAATAGAACCAGAGTTCTCCTATTGGTTAAAGCCCTCTCCATGCTCATCTGTAGCACGAATCCTGTGTCCTCAGAGCTGTCTCCATCTGCAACTCATGGAATATTCATGAAAACTTGGCTTTCATCTGATAGATGTCCACTAGCGGGTGGGGGGCAGCATGGGACATTCATACTCTCTCCTTTCACCCTGAAGCTTGGTTCTGGAAATGAGAGTATGCTTTCCACCTCGTGCCTTCTTTTGTGTCAGTCACTGTCGCCACAGCCTCTCTGGAAAGTGACTGTGATGTCGGAGCTGTGGGCTTCTGGGTTGGTAGAAGATTCCAGAGCCTGCAGCCTCCCTTATCTGAAGGACACTGGTTGGACTTCCAAACCTAATAACTTTGGGTAATGTACTAAGTATGAATTAAAATGCTAATCATCTCCATGTTCTGGATATTTTAACATTCTCTAATTTTAAATTTAAATTAAATGCCTTAGGGGTTGTAGCAGCTTTGCCAGAAGCATGTTTTGCATCACTCCGTAGACAGAGAATTTAAAATATCCTCTGGCCACACAGGCAGGGCTAGGACAAGCAATACTTATTTTACAGTTGTGTTACTTGTGTTCCCAAATGCTACATAACAAAAATACTCTGTTTTATGACACATAGCTATTTAGCTTTAAACATTTTTATTTTCCTGAGTTCTTTTGCATGCACATATCCTTTTATTATTAACCCTACTTCATAAGCAGTACATTGGAGTCTGAAGCACTAAGGCAGCTGCTGAGCTCTTTCATAAATTGCCTTCGCTCTGGTACCTTACGTAACACCATAAAGACGTCCCTGAATTTTAACAGAGACACAGGTGTGGAGAGATTGAGCAGCTTTCTGTTGTCTGCCTCTGGGGAGGGGGCAGCTCCAGTTAGCCCTTGGGGTCCTGGTCCCCCACCCCAGTAACCTGTGTGCTGGGCCAGCTGGGAGTGCTGAACAGTGACAGAGAGAGGTCACTTACATCAAATGCTTCTGCTGGGCATTGAGGTCGGTGCTGGCTTGTAGAGCTTGTTCACTCTTCTCATTGGTAATACCATAGCATTTCTGCTGGCACCCTGAGTCCAGCGAGGCAGAGGGATCCAGAGTGTTTCCTTCCACCAAAGAACAGGCCACTCGCTTTCACCAGTTGTATTAGCCCCTGTATTTTCTTCATACTGGAGGAAGAACACTTGACTCTTCCCGTAGTTCTTCCAGTTGTCAGGTGTCTGCCCACTTAGTAATAGTATTTTGGGAAAATAAATACTAATATTTATTTATTTATTTATTTATTGGTGGAATCAGGGATTGAACTCAGGTCCTTATGCTTGCCAGGGAAGCACTTATTCCACTGAGCCGTCTCCCTGGCCCTAATTTTCTTCCTGATGACAAAATGTAATTCAGTGTCTGTTCTCTCCTTCCATGGACTGTGTACTTTTCCTCTTGAAGCATCTTTCAAAGATAGGAGGAGCAAGCCTGTCAGATGGTACAGTGGGCATTTGAGGACTGATCAGCAGAGATCAGAAGACGGCTCATAACTGGGAAAGTGCTGCAGCAGGGCATCATAACAGCCCTTTACGGAGCTAGTTAATGAAAGAATCACTACAGAAACACAACTGTGCCTCCCACCCCAAAATCCCAACCAGAAGTATTCCCATATAACGCTCAGAGGCTGTGTTACCAGAGGAAGTGTGTTCATAATTCCTATTTACACATCACTGTAATTAATGTCTGCCTTCCTATTGCCCTCAGTCCTTCTCCTATCAAAGTGGTTTAAATGGTTCCTCTTTCCCATATCAGGCGGAGAGGCCTCAAAACTACTGGAAACCTGCTCTAAAGACTTCTCTCTGCAAACAAAAGTCACTGTCAGACAGTAGGCTCCTAGGGCCTGATTAGGCTGGCTTTATGGGATCTCTGTGCTCATTGTTCTGCTCTTTGTCCATCATCCAGATGTCTACATTCAGGTAAATGATGTGCTGGGTTTGTTCTCTTTTCTTTCTCCTCGTACAGTGTCTATGAGCCAGATAGGAATGCGTTACGGAGGAAAGAACGGGAGAGAAGAAACCAGGAGACGCAGCAGGATGGGGGCACGTTCACCTCCAGCTACTCCCTCTTCAGTGAGCCCTATAAGGTAGATAGCTTTGGTTGCTCACCTTGACCCCACACTGACTGCACCCCACCACGAAGGTGGTTGTGACAGAGGGACTGACCACACGTCAAACTCCAGATAGGCTCTGCCTCTTCAGCCACCATGCCAAGGTCCTAGGGTCTGGCTGCTGTGCCTTTCCTGGCTCTTGCTTCAGTAAAAGGTCACTTCTGTTTAAGATTGAGATCCACTTGCTGTGACTTTTATCCATAACACAGAGTCCATCTCTATATTGATATTTCAAAGCCAGTGACATTTGCTTTTCTCTCAGCTTTTAGAAACCAAATAGGATTCAAAAGAAATTGGGTTACATGTTTGACATGTATGAATCATGTGAAGATCAGGGTACTTTTTTTTTTCCTTTTTTTTTTTCTTCTTCAGGGTACTTAACAAGGCAATGAAAACAAAATTGTAGAATCATTTCTCATTTTTACCAAAGGCCAGATATATAACCTTTGTTCCCAAATGGAATCTCTTTCCAAGCTTCCCTAGTACCACAGGCTGCACAGGGCTTAGCCCCACGTTCTAAGTTTCACCCCGATTTCTCTTCCTTGTCACTCTGGGTCTCTGACAAGAGTAATTACCTATTTGAAAATTGGAAGCAGACCAGCTCTGAACCAAGTCTGAAGTTTTTTGTTTTGTTTTTTTAAAGCCTCCTCTGCTGCAACTACAAAAAGGAAAAGACCTAGGAAGACCTAAGCTAGACTATTTTGTGAATTTGCAATAGTCAATTTTCTGATTTCCAGGTAGTATCATTTCCTGGATACTGTGATATCCAGGACAGCCTCCTTTCTGTACTCTAAGACCAGTCACCATGGGCTACCAGTTATGGAGTGATGTGGAGGGCTGACAGGCATCTCCAGAAGCCATAAGGATTTTGATCTCATCTCTAAGCTCTCGTTCAGATTGAGGCTAGCCTGGCTGTGTGACCCATGAGGGCACCTGTCCACTGTTCCATTTCTGTTGTCTCTAACCATAGCATGGATGTGTTTTTCTTTCTCCAGACTAACAAGGGGGATGAGCTCTCCAACCGGATCCAGAATACTTTAGGCAATTATGATGAAATGAAAGACTTTTTAACTGATAGATCCAATCAGAGTCATCTTGTTGGCGTCCCCAAACCAGGGGTTCCTCAGACTCCTGTGAACAAGATCGATGAACATTTTGTTGCAGATTCAAGATCCCAGCCCCAGCCCCCATCTGTCTGTAGCACTGCATCCTCCACACCAGCAGCTGGCTCCGGGCAGCAGAGTAAGAGAGGTGCCGTGGGCTGGCAGAAGGCTGGGCACCCACCATCCGATGGCCAGCAGAGAACAGGTAAGCGGGAGTGTAGGGCACTTGCTTTGCAGTCTGCTAACCCAAAGAACCAGAGTAAAACCTAAGTTGTTCCCTGTTGAGTCGCTCTTTCTCATTTTCTTCTTCTTTCAATTCAGCACAACAGGGCTCTCTCAGGACCTTGCTTGGAGATGGTGTTGTCAGACAGCAGCCACGGGCCAAGCAAGTGTGCACTGTAGATGTGGGGCTTCCAACCCAGGAAAGGCCACCTGCGATGGCCACCAAGCACGGCAGCGGTGGACACTGTGTTCAGAACTTTCCTCCATCCCTGGCTTCAAAACCCAGCCTGGTCCAGCAGAAACCAACCGCATATGTGCGGCCGATGGACGGCCAGGATCAAGCTCCTGATGAGTCTCCCAAGCTGAAGTCATCCACGGAAGCTGGCGTGCACTGTGCCTCCTACAGAGGAGTCCCAGCCGGCAAGCCAGAGTCAGCCAGGGCCAAGGCAAAGCTCTCCAAGTTCAGCGTCCCGAAGCAGGGAGAGGTGAGTCTTTTCAACTGAAGCTACACGGCTTGATGATGGTGGTTGAAAATTCAACATCTGGATGTTTTTTGTTTTTTTTTTTCTGGTGATGTGGGGGGGGAGTTCACGCGGTAGAATTTGTAGCAATCCCTATCAGAGGGACAGACCTAAATAATGATTTGTTAACATCTGAAATCATCATAATTGGAACTTTTAAAGTACCAACAAATGGAGGTGTGTGTGTAGCTGGTGCGGGGGAGGGGCTATATGTTAGGGAAGAAGTGCTCCCTTCACTATTAATAAATTTTTTTGTGAGCAAGACAGTGTTGACTGAGATAGTACATACTAGAGACAGAAGCATTTCTAAGGCTGTAATTTGTAAATGTAGGAGATTAAAAAGTTACATAAGAGTTCAAAAACTCAAAATCTGAACTTTTCTTTAAACCTGTTTTGAAGTGTCCTAGGAAAAATTGATATAGGAAACTCAATTTTAAAGTGCTTGTTTATTCAGTATGAAATATCATTAATACTCACATGTCCCACATGGCCCATCCTATTGTAATATTCCAGATTCAAATTCCATCATGTTGATAAGAATTGTTATCGAACCTTCTTTATCATATAAAAATAATCTTGGATTGCATGGGTGGATGAACTGAATGAAGTATTTGCGTCTGTATTTTTCTGGTTTGCAGTTCTGTTTCAGTTAAGGTGTTTGTTTTTTGTATTATGAAACAAGCAGCATGGGTGTGTTGAATTTTGGAATTCTGAGCGAACCGTCACATGCTGACAGTTTTCAGGGAAGGCAGTCTCTAGTCACTTAGAATAGCAAACCTTGTAGAAAATGAAGTTTTGTTTTAAAGAAGTACACATCATACTGTATTCCAAATCGATCATTTTTAAGAGCACATAAAGGAGGCACATTAGTTTTGTTTTGCTGTGATATGGGCGTTCAACTGCTGTGGTCTTGAGTCCTCGAGCACTGTACCTAGGAACTAGGACATTGTTTTTCTTTTTGACATACTCGTCTTTTCTTTTTGGGGTACCTGGGATTGAAACTGGGCCCTTTGCACTGAGCTATATCTGCCTCCTCCTCCTCCTCCTCTTCTTCTTCCTCCTCCTACCCTTCCTCCTTCTCCTCCCCCCCTCCTCCTCTTCCCCCTTCTTCTTCTTCTTTTGCTCCCAATGCCTTCAGGGCAGGTTTGGCCGGCTTGAATTGTGGGGATCGAACCACAGCAACCTGAGCCTGACTGCTTTGTTGAAGCAGCCAC
>NDGN011217683.1:0-12807 GCA_002564285.1 Tympanoctomys barrerae
TACCAACCTGTTTTGAAACTGTCTCATTGCAATTTTTTTCTCAATAAAATTAATAAAAATAAATAAATAAATTTATAAAAGTAAAGAAGTAGAATTTGATTCACAACCCTTTGAATGATTTAAAGGTGTGCCTTCAGTCACCATTAGCATTTAGGATATGATGCTTACGCTGACACATTAGAATTATAATAATATTATTTCAACTGTGATCCTAGAGTGAACTCGTGCTCTGAGGAAGAAGCTAATTATCTCAATTTTAGTAATAATCTGACAAAATAACTTTTGATAAGGTCTGATCACCTCACTGAATTCTGAAAATGTCTCAGTACTCAGATGTCCCCCTGTCTGCTATATGCTGCGAGCTTAGAGATGAAATTCACGAAGTCAGAAAAAACTCATATCATATTGCACTAACTCCCAGATGATGTGGGACTGGGAATTTCATTAATCAAGCTAGTAAGGGAAAAGCTTTTCTAAAAAACTGAAGAAAAGATGGCAAGTATAAAGGAATAGATGCAGCTGGGTATGGCGATCCATACCAGTAATCCCAGCACTAGGGAAGCTGAGGCAGGAGGATCATTGTGAGTCTGAGATCATCCTGCACTTAATGATGAACTTAAAGCCAGTCTGAATGGCACAGTGATACCCTTTTTCTAAATAAATAAACATTGAAAAAGAAACATTGAAACAAACAAACATTGAAAAAGAATCTTATATGGGAAGAAGTTTTAAATACTTGGAAGAAGCAACTTTATTTTCTGGTAATTTTATATTTTACCAGGAATCACAGCTTCTCACAAGTTAACTAGATAAAAATTATCAATATCCTACTGTTAATAATCATTAGCTTCCTCTAACTTAGTTTGATCCCTCAAAAGCTTCCACTTGACCATCTGATTTTTCTCCACCTGCTTTAAAAAAAATGCCACGGACTGGAAGGCATTGCTGATCAATTGTGCTGATAGCACAGACAAAGAATTCAAAAACAGCTGTAGCTGACCTTGATGCTTTGCCTGTAGATTTGTGGGCTGAAAAATAATGGCAGAGTCTGTGACAGACTAACTGGCCCTGCAACGTAGGAATCTCTGTAGACTTTGCACCCTGCAGTTATATATCATTTCTGAAACCAAACTAATCCTACTACTCTTTCTCATGTCAGCTCAATGAGTAGTTCATCTTCCTCTATAACATTAAAGGAGAGAAATCTTCTGGATGGACAGAAAACAATTTAAACTCAGTGACACCTAAGAGAAGAAAAACAAATTGACTCTGTGCCATCTAGACTGCAGCCCAGCAATCAGGATGAAATTGAAATTAATACAGAAACACCAGCATTTATTCTACAAATATCAGTTTAAATATACCAGTGCAGAAGGGGCATAGAATTCTGCAAGATACAGAATCAAATCAAAACCTCTATTGCGCGGTGAACTTCATGTGAACTAAGTTATAATGGAAAAATGATCTCTTACCAATCAGGTTGCTCAAGTAACTGAGAAGTAAGACTGCCTCTGTAGTATCCAAAACTCTTATTTATCAAAGGACTTTATGGAAAACAACATTTTGTAGTCTCCTTCCTCGATATGCTTATTTGTAGGTCATGTAGACCCCTGGACTAGAGAATCTTGGAGCCCCATTAGAAATCCAAAGGGCCTGAATTCTCTTCATTGTGTTTTCCCTCCTTTCTCATGTAAAGAAAACACAAAAATTATGTATAACCTATAGGGTAAAGTCAGAAAAAAACCTCATTTTATTTAAATTCTCCACTTACTCTGGAAGAAAGGCAGTCTTTCTAAGTGATAATAGAATTATGACATTCTCTATTTACGATCATAATTGTCCTGCTGGATTTTTACAATGTGATGAACAATGAAAGACTTGCAGAAAATTATGAATCCCAGGTCCATGAGGGAAACCCTGACTTCTCCTGAAGCAGTCCTATAGAACTGACCATCTTATAGTAGAATGAACACTGGTAGAAAATCTTCAATTTTTACACATAATTCTTGACTCCTTGTTGACCTTGTTAGACCTACAAAGGATCTGTGCTACTGCTATTTTAATGGTTACTGTATTTGCCAGCTATAAATGTACTAAAATAAATGAAATGAAGACAAAATGACTTGCATTTTCTACTCAAAATAATAGGTTAGATGGCAGAAATGAAGGGTAACGCTGCCTTCATACAATCACTGCCTGCAAGAGCTTCTGCTGTTTTTATTTCTATATATGTATCTATACACAGCACTGTATGTAAAGGTGTTGCTACCTCTCTGCTGTGCCTTTCTTCTATGCATGTATCTACTTCTACTCCTTTAGCTCCAAAGCTCTTATCTTATTTTCTTAAATTCAGTGAATGCACGTGGAAGCCAAAAGTATTTAATGCTTTACTCAACCTCCACAAGTATTATTTTAAAATGTTCTAGCATGTGAAATGTTTAGCCCAGAGAGAACACACTTGAGAAATTTTAGGTCTCTATAATTGCTTAAGAAAGGGTTATCATTCTGTGTGTTCAAAATACTGTTTCTTGCATGCCGTGCAAGGAAAGCATATAAACCCAATAGAGCCAGGACAGTTGGAAAGGGAAACAGTGCTTATGTAGTATGATCAGTTTTGCTCACCTATATCTCATAATCTGTACAACTTTGAATATAACTAAATGCAATACAATCAGAATCAGAAACTTCAACAATGAAAGAAGGCAAAGAAGACCTCCCTACACTGAATGGGGAACAGATTTCACAACAGATTTTTTTACTTTTATTTATTTAGGAAGTGTTACTGTGTAACAACCCAGGACCTCACAGTTACTAGGCCTCACAGTTGCTGCGATACTGAGCTAGATCCCCAGCCCCAACAATATATTTTCTAACAGTATGTTTGCTATCAGAACTCCTGCATGTAAGGTATTTAAACAGAGCCTACTGGTCCTTAATTCAAGCCATTCTTGATCCTGTTCTTAGGCATTGATCTGATCATGTGGCACACTGAGAAAAGACGCTGTTTCCATGCCTTATGTTTGAGGAAGATTATATCATAAGGACATTTTAGATATCAAGTTATTTGCAATTTTAAAGAATGTAAACTAAGGGACTGGCCAGATAGCTCAGTGAATTAAAGTGCCTGCTTAGGCAGAGGCAGGGACCAGGGTTCCATCCCCGGTGGTGTGCCCTGCTAGCCCCAGCCCCAGGACGCACAGAGAAGTCTTTTGGGACTGGACATGGTGGTACACACCTGTAATCCCAGAGCATGGGAGGCTGAAAACAGGAAGACCTCTAAAAGTCCAATCTGTATAGTGCAACACTGTGCTAAATACATTTTTTTAAAAAGAAAGTATGGGGGCCAGAGAGATGGATCAGTAGAATAAGTCCTTCCCTTGGCAAGCAACAGGGCCCGAGTTCAATCCCCAGTTCCACATAAAAAAAAAAAAAAGAAAATGAAAACACAGCTATGTAGGGGCCCCAGCATCTCACTGACTATTATCTGAAGGCTGTCATCAAATTCTAGTGGCGACCTATAGTTTCCTGTTAGGTAACCTTTCTATACATAATTTTCTGTACAGCACTTTCTATTTTTAAAAAAATGTATTTAGTATAAGCTCTCACTATACAGCTTGGACTTGTAGTGATCCTTCTGTTTTCAGACTCCCCAGCACTGCCATTACAGGTGTGCGCCACCACGCCCAGACTCAGTGGCCAGCTCAGGGTGCCCTAGGGTGGGACTGGTGTGGCATGTGCTGCCCGAATCCAACCCTAGTCTCTGCTCTTGCCTGAGCAGCTGCTTCATCCTCTGAGGTATCTCTCTGGCCCTGCTTTGCTTCTTGAAGGCTAGCAGAGAAGTGTCTGTCTGCAGTTGGCTAGGCTGCAATCGAAGAAGGGACTCTTAACAACTTATAAAAAACTTACAAAAGAGACATAGCGTCACTTGGCAACTAACCTAAAGCAGTGGCAGAGAACCTAGGGCACTCGTGCTGCGATGGGTGTGTAGAGCCCTCTCTGTCAGCCCTCAAGCCTGGTCTCCCCAGCCAAGCTTTGACAAATTATCAGCATGGATATAACACCAAAGGTCATATTAACTGTGTGAAAGCATGCCACATGCAAATTTTTACTGTGTATATCATCAAAAGCACTGTTATTTATTTATTTATTTATTCATTTATTTTTGTTCCCTGTAATTGAACTCAGGACCTTGCACTTGTCAGGCAGGAACTTGAGGCACTGAGCTATCTTCCTGGCCCAGTATTTTTCTCTTATGATGAATAATGTTAACATATGAGTTGTTTTCTTTCTTTTTCTTTTCTTTTTTTTTCTAAACTAAATCCTCAGCATTCAGGGTTAATTGCAGTGTTGGCATTTTGTCATAAACAAATGATTTTGGTTTGCAGTTTAGGCACTCACTTCTAAAAGATTTGCTATGATTGGCCTAAACAGAGAGGATATTTAGTATGCCTTATGTTGTATTCTGTCCATGAAAAGAAAGTCACAATTTGCACTCAAACTTAAGAACAGGAGAATAAACAAGAGAAGGAGAACACACATGGTCTCCTTTGGGTATGCTTGCTCCAGCTCTGTAGAGATGCACCATGAATCTCTGATCAGCATGTGTTACTTATCTATTTTTTGAAGCTTTGTACTTTTTTTTTTCAGAACTGGGAATTGAACTCTGGCCCTTGAGCTTGCCAAGCAAGTGCTTATTCTACTGAGCCATCTCCCCGTCCCCTGAGCCATTCCCACAGCCCCGAAGATTTGTACTTTTACAGTAAATGAAAGCAAAGTGGAAAATCAAAGCTAAATTTTTCTTATAAAAATAGACAAAACAATTGAAACTTTAGAAAAGATTTTATGAAATAAAGAGTAGGATTTAAGTAAGACACGGAAGAGATGTGGGAGTTGCTTATTTTTAAAGAAGATTTAGTTTATGTATCATAAGTACATTTTAGGCATCTAATTATTTGCAATCTTGAAGAAAGTAAACTAAAACAAAACTCATATAAAACAAGAAGAAAAAGATAAGCAAATTCAATTGCAAATGCCAATAATCTACAGAAAGAAGCAAATCAAGAAAAGAGATGATGATATAGAAAGACATTTAAATGAAAATACAGACAATACAAAAGGAATCAATGTGTTAAAAACACAGGGATAAAGTGGACAGCAGACTTACATGTTACAAATAAAAGAAGACACAAGTACGTTTAATATTATTATCATTTTCATCTAATCTTATGAAAATTTCATTGCCAAATTGAGAAATATAGATTTACAGCATTTGTAAGTAGTTGAGTACAACCATAAGTACTTCACAGGTCCATCTGTAAAATGTCACTTGACTCGAAGAAAGCCACTCTCACACAACGTAGAGAAAGAGTTATGAATCAAGAAAATGATACACAAAATAATATAACTGCAGTAAAGGTAGCAAGCCTACTACAATACATTGTATGTGATTAACTTACTTTTAAGTTAAAAAAAAAGAGTTGCTCTACATTGAGATTTTTAGTACATAATCCATAGAGACACTGTCAAAATGAATCACAACTGAACCTGCATGCAGAAAATTTAATAATTTCATAAGTTGGACCCATCTCTAGAACAGGTGCCACTTTTTGATAAAAGAACTCTCAAAGACTTTGCATATATTTTCAAACAACCACAATTTTTTTTTTCATCCTGCGAGTGTTTTCTCTTCCAGAATTGGATCTTAGAGAAAACAAATTAAAGAAAGTAGAGCCACTGAACTCGGTTGCTGCTGATGGCAGTCGTCCACCTTTCTTGAGGCAAACATCTTTTCACGGGTGCATTCGAACTATCTTTGGAAATTTATTCTGAAGCCACTTTCCACTCTGCTAGTTCCCTGAAGAAATATAGTAATTTTTGGCTTAATCCATGCAATCTTCTTCTCCAAGTCCTGATTATATTAGGGCTACCACCCACATCCTCCTCCTATAAATCTCTACTCATCTAGAAAAGAGACTGTGATGGGCAGGCATGTGTGTGCTCCTTAGCAGCTACTTGTACACTGGGGAGGAATCCAGCTTTGCCTGACAAATGGTACCAGCGATGATTTGCCTGACCTTGACCCATCTTTGCTTGTTGAACTCTCCTAGGCAGATCCAGCCTGGTTCTTTCTCCTGTATTTTCTGTTGGAAGTGGGTGCTGAATTTTCTTTGTCCAGGTAGGCCCACGAGACGACTGACGCAAGTATGTTTCTTCCAAAACCCTCACTGTGCTTCACAGTCTCATTCTTAAGCTTTGGGTGAGAGACAAAGAAGGAAGCCAATTATTTCTGTCCTTACACAAACTCATTGCAAGCAATCTTTTTAAAAATGTTTAACCTTTTACAAATGTTGAAAGTAGAGAGAGGATGGTAATGGAATAAGTTAGGAATAGTTCTGCTATATTTTCTAAGCTCTGCTAAATATGCCTAGAACTCATCTTTAAAAGGAATAACAATTTCTCCGCTATTATCCTGAGTTTTGTGGCTCTAACCAAAAGTCTTAGTAGAGAAAAGGTCACTGTACAATTATAAAATCATGAAATTGATGTAATAAACTTGTATATAAAACCCAATTTCCTGCAATTAGCAGCTTTTAGAGATAGGCTTTGGTGTTGTGCCAGTTTTCCTGCCTTAGGTAGGATAAAGTAAAATTGCTAGAAAGCATGTTCTAAGGGGGACTGGCTGGCTGGAAACCCCCTGGGAAGGGGGCCCCAGAATAAAGATTGGGAGTGATCGGGGGAGGTAGCAGGAATGGTAAAAACTTGGAGTAAAACTTTGAAGCAGAAGAAGGAAGTGATCCCAGGACCAGCTCCAGACTTGCAATAGTCCTCCAGATTTGCCTGCGTCAAGGCAGAGGTGGCAGGAGTGGGCCTTATGAAGATGTCGCAGTCCTCAAAGCACCATCTGTACCCTGCCCCCACAGAACACGCTCCATTCACTTAGGATAAAACTTAAGATGTCAATGACAGCAAAGCAAGATTGTTTAACTCAGAAATGGAAAAAAATTGGATGGACTATGGCCACTAAGGAAAATCAGAAGGGAAATAAAATTCTCCAGGGGAAAAAAAGGACAAATATCCAGATGTGTCTGTACATGAAGTTTCTCTAAAATGTGAAAATTGTGACTTTACAAATCTTCATGTGTGAAGATATTGATTACAAACACACAAATAATTGTTCTCAATGAGAATAAGATATGAAGAAAGTGGCCACTATCTCATGGAAACTAAAATGACAAAAGAAGTCATCGCAACTAAAATCATTTATTTCATAGTAAGTTTAACAGTAATTGGGGAATACATAATTTCTGCTTAAATATTTTTATCACAATGTTATAGTTAAGCATATATACTTTGGTATGTTGACTGAGTCAAAATGATGAGTTAGCAGATTAAAATATAGATAACTTGAAATTGATGCAAGTAATTTTAATGATTATTTAATCTACGGCCCACAATATTTTTTAAAAAATATATTTAGTACAGGGTCTACGGGGTCTCACTACACAGATGGAACTCGTAGTGAGTCTTGTTTTCAGCTTCTCGAGTGCTGGGTTTACAGGTGTGAACCACTATGCCTAGTCTCTGTCACCATCTCTGTGGACCCCGAGGGTGAGTCCGGCACAGTATGCCAGGGACCGAACCCTTGTCCCTGCATCTGCCTAAGCAGGCGCTTTAGTCTACTGAGCTATCTGGCCAGACCTTATGGCCCACAGTCTTCAAACTCCAAATAGTAAGTCAACAATGAAATGTAGAGTATGCAAATGCGTTTTTATTGGTGGATTTGAAATTGCTAATTAAGTTTTAGGAAAAGTTTCACTCATCATGTTAATGCAGTTTATATAAATTTTGATAGTTTTGTAGTTCTGTTTTGAAACCACACCTATTTTCCCATTAAGTTCATGGATATACACATTCAAAATTCTCATGGAATTATTTATTTAAGTAAAATTGCCATGAATAATGTGATTCAAAACCGATATGCATGAAGATTTGCAAAAAGTTCACTCTGTATAAAAGCTTGATGAATAATAATACAGTTCAGTCATATACTCCTGGGAATATTTCATCACACAATGAGAAATGCTGAAACTTTCTTGTAGGATTATTGTGTAATAAATCATTATGCTTCCAATTTGACATCATAAAACTATAACAAATATTCAAATGCTAATTTGATAAGCATGTCATAAACACACCACAAAATAATTTTACCTAAAATGAATGCAGTCAAGAAGTAAAAGTCATGACCAATAGATTTGCAAAAGAAACTAGACACAAAAATCAGAAAAATATCCTGTAAAAAGTACAATTCCATGATTATAAAATTCTAAAGAAAGCAATATACCGAATGATAGTTTTTGTAACACTGCCATGAAAATATAAGTCCCTATGATTCCAGTTCATTTCTGCTTTTAAAAAAATAACAGTAGTACACTAACCTGAATTAAATTACACAGTTATTAAATATATATATATATATATATATATATATATCTTTAATTCAGTACTTTTAAAATAAACTTTGCCTCGGAGAGCCTGAGAAACTCATGATCCATGATGAAATCGAGAGACACAGCGTCCACACATTTTCATCTAATTTTCATTCTTCAACCCAAAAAGGGTTATTTTTGGTCACTGAAGTAAAACTTAAGTGCTGATGCAATTGCCAAGCCTAAAATCACTATTTGTCATCTTTAATGTATCATGGATAATGGGAAGTGTTAAAAAATTTAACATGAAGAATTTATATCTTGATTGTGAGAGAATGAATTTAGTTTCTGGAAACCAAAAATCAATAAGCCTTATATGAATTAAAACCTGAAGTCTGAACTACCAGTCTGAAGAGAGAAGTCAACAATGTAAAACAAATATCGTTTAGAAATACACAGACATATCTACACTAGTTTGCTAGTACTTCATTAAGAAATAACTGCCAATAGTAAATGTGACCCACATCAGTAGAAATGCATTGATTTTCATTTCTGGAGGCCCCAAATCTACAGTGGAGGTATGAGTAGGGTCTTGTCCTTCCCTGAGTCTGTGAGAAGGACAGTGATAAAACCTACCTTTCATGTTCAAGTGGTTCTCACCCTTCTTGCACTCCTTGCCCTATGGACCCTTACTGCAGCCTCTTTCTCCATTTTCCTATAAGCTTTTTTTCGTGTGTATCTACTTTTCAAATGTTCATCTCTTTTCTCTCCCAATAACACCAAACAGTGGATTTAGAGCCTCACTTTAATTTAGGATTGATCTTGTTTTATGATCCCTAATTCTACCACAAAGACCCTATTACCAAATTAGGTTACATGTGCATATATACAGGAGTGGACTCTTTTTTAGTGGGCAGAATTCAATGCCCAATAATATCCATGAATAATCCTGAGGGCTTGGAATCATGCCATTAAATGAAAACCTGAGCAAATTAGGAACACCGGTCTAAAGAAAGAAATGCTAAACCATGACCACACATTGATAGTTGAAACATTCTTGCCCTCTCAATTGCCTTTTGGATATCTATATGTTTTGATAAGGCAGCATCCAGTTGCTAGACACAAGAACTTTAGTGTTGTTTATAAATTTCTGCTTTTTCAGTAAAATCAATACCAGTGCCAAATTTATAGAACTTTTACTTATTCCAGTCCTCTACATCAGAATATTAAGCTAATGTAGCCAAACCATTTTAGGGCTTAATTTTCTGCTTTCCCAGTTCCTGAAGGGACATTAAAAGAGAAAGAAAGTAATTGAAAACCTGAATATTCTGTTATGCTATTTCAGATGGATTACCAAGCCACCCAGGTTGGTAGACAACTAGAGCACTGAAGCTAAGTATCCAAGGACAGGACAATAAGGAAAAAGGTAGTATGACTGTGTTCCCTATCCACCACGATCAATATTTAGGTTTGCAGGCCCAAAGGTGGAAGCCCAGTGGGAGATAAGAGTAAGCAGTTGTACAATAGTCACAATGTTAAGATTTTGAAGGGAAACAGTGGGATGGAACTTTAAGTTCCAATCCTCATCAAAAGAAACCAATTTGGCCTCAAATATTTTTAAAAGATTGCTTTTCTTCTTCTCTATAAGGGTTGCTTTCTGAGTCACATACAATGCACTCATAATACTGATAATGTTTTCATAACCAAAGAAAGAGCTCGCAATTAACTTGCTAGCCAATATAAAGCAATACAATTCATTTTTATGCCATAGCAAGTACTTCTGCCTGGCTTTCCTTCCTCTCTTAGCCACATTTGGGAACAGAGTTGTTTATGGTGTTTGATTTCTTCATATGTGAACTCCACCTTTAGCTGTCACTTAGATTTTGTACCATGGTTCCACAGTAACTGCTGTCATCATGGTTTTTAATGTCTTTCCACTAGTTAAATCCAGCCAATGGGTAATTTTTATTATTTCTCTCACTTAAATGTATTTGACATTATCAACCTTGTCATCCTTGTGGGGAAACTCTCTTCACTGATACCTACTCCTTTTCCTTATTTTCTGAACATGGAAAACTGGACAATCCATATGGCTAGTTTTCCATGTTCATTCAATCTCACTGAAATATTATGCTACCCATTCATGTCATCTCTTTCATGCTTCAATTACCATCCATTCTCTGGTGCCAAAATGCTTTTAAGTATATATTGTCCAGACATCTGCCTTGTAAACCAGCTCCACAAAACCAACAATCCAGTGAACACTATTTTAAATGCGTATTAGGCATGTTAAATGCATTATGTTCAAACAAACTCAGCATTTCCTTTCTCCCAGGATGTACTATCCTCTCTTGTTTTATAATGTGATGAACAGCACAAATAATCCTCATGTTCTAAGCCAGACCTTGAAAAGCATGCATGACGTCACCTTCATTTTATTGT
The DNA here is from genome assembly GCA_002564285.1 of Tympanoctomys barrerae. Classification (NCBI taxonomy): domain Eukaryota; kingdom Metazoa; phylum Chordata; class Mammalia; order Rodentia; family Octodontidae; genus Tympanoctomys; species Tympanoctomys barrerae. Next base: position 10,872 of record NDGN011217683.1, read on the forward strand.
CTGTGTGCATTTCTTTAACTCTCAGTGGCTGAACATATTGTTTCTTTGTGTAAGTTGTGTGTGTGTGTGTGTGTGTGTGTGTGATGAATAAATGCAACTTTGAACTATCCCCCCAAAACTGGTTGACATACTTTAAGAAGTCCAGGACATTTTCAGGATGCATATGTAAAAACAGAAAACTAGCCACTCTAGGATGTATTCTACAAAAGTTTGTGCTTAAAGGGTATGCTGAAGCTTTGAGCTCCATCACTGCTCATTCTCATATAATCTAAGATAGCTACAGTTTGGAGTTTTCAGTCAAATGTAATGATAATGAGATCTACATGTATAGCTTGCATTCTCTTCTCTCAGATTACATCCTGGAGCACAAACAATGTTTCAAGAACTGCATATGGGATAGATGAGCTGCACCAGATACCTGAATTATCTCTTCTCTACAGAGGTTGGAGCTCTGTTCTATATGATATGAATATTAGTCACACAGAGGCACTTGAACCAATTGGTCTCCCCTTCATTTTGTTCTACAATGTTTGCAAATAACAATTATTTATTAGGGTTTTATTATACATTCTGAGTCAGTTGCTTACACACAGCTGCTATGCATAGCATGTCCTTCTTCTTGATGGGTCTTCTCTACCTGATGGATAGTGACAGTGTTGTATGCAGCTGAGTTAGACAGAAATGGTACAGGCAGTTGGACATGACTAGGGCATGAAGGAGACAACATGGAATCCAAGATACCTTACAACTGTGAGACAGATGTGCCCACTGTTGGCCAGACCTAAATAAAAAAGACTGATCAAATGCTGAGCTCTCTAAAAATAAGCACCGGGGATTGATCATCAACTTGAGGAAGCCAGGAAGAATCACTAATCCAACCACTACCAGCTGGCTACCGGATAAACACCTGTTCTATATTAATGCCTGCTTGCGACATGCTTCTTTTCCCCATTTAATTCTGTGTTTAATCATTTTTACCTGGGCATTGGTGCTTGTAACCTTATTGATTGACCATAGTTTTGTCCCACCTCATGCCCACCTGAGCAAGGTCCCATGTTCTCCATCATAGACCTGCCTCATCACATGGATTGACTCTAGGGCAGGTTTATTTTATTGTTTTTGGTGCCAAGGACAACATCCAGAGCTTCCAGCTTTCCAGGCAAGTGTTCTAACCCTGCTGCGTGGTTTTACTCTATAAAAGTCTCCAGGAATGGCAGATTCCTGGCTGCAACCTGCTCAGGTGCCCCTTCTGTCCCTCTCAGACAGAAGCATTCTTTCCCCCAATAAATATATTATGCTCTTAATCTGTTAGTTTCTACAATTCGTTCTTCAATGTTAGAGAATGGAAACTTGTCCAAGGTGTATTTCAGGCTGAGAGTTTCATTCCCAGCATGTAATATCAATAGCATGTAGTTCAAAGATCACTGTTTTCAGTGTTTGCTTGTTACATTCAAAGGGAACAAGATATACCTCCTTTTTCCTAATAGCACTATATATAAATTTTATTTATGCAGCTACACAATTCTTGGGAAAAATAAAGGAAAAGATATTATAACAGAAAACATATATACTTCATTTTCCCATGTTAACTGTCACCATTTATACTCCAAAGTAAAATAGACAATAAAGCCCAAGAAAATCTGTTTAGTTGTTATGTCTGCATAGCATACTACCCTAAAACCCTTTGAATTCTTAATATATCTGACTCCAGATGTATTTCTGGGAAGACAATTTAATCTGAAGCTTGTAGTTTGTGATCATGGATCAAAAACTGAACTTTTGTACTTTAATATGACCTTTGCCTAAAATCCCTAAAACTGTTATGCGAAATTGTAGATACACATTTCAATGATGCAACATCAGACTGAGAATCTTTTATTTTTTTCAGAATTTTATTGATAAACAAATAGCAATTATACAGTTTCAAATCAAATCG
>NDGN011217686.1:0-11840 GCA_002564285.1 Tympanoctomys barrerae
GCTGAACGAGAAGAAATGAATTATACTGAATTTTGAGCAGTAATTGTAACATTAATCAAATGATAAATGTTTATTATTTAAAATACAATTAAAAAGTTAAGATTCTTAGTTCCTGCTTTGCACAGCAATACACCCCATGATACAAATTTAATTTATAATAATTATTTCTGTAATACATAAATTATATGGTATAGTGTAAGTGACAAATACATGTTACAAAATGGGCTGAAATCTTAACAAAAATACCCTAATGCATGGCATTATACTGGAATAAAACAATATTGTGAAGTAGTTACACTTGAACTTGCATTGAAAATGAATAATAATGCATCTCAATAATTTTCAAAAAATGAACCAAAAATTATACAAATGACCATCCATAGGTGCTTATGTTATTTGAAGGTAGGATTGAGAGGGAAGGACAGGGCCAGGAGAAATTGGAAAGAGTCTGTGTTAATAAGTATATATGTGTGTGCTAAGCCATCACGTCATTGTCATTTAACAAGTGGAGGTCTGAAATATAATTATTTTCTATTTATTATTGTGCTGACTTGTTTTCTCGTAAAATGCTATTGCCCAATGGTAATGTTGAATTAACTACTTGACGATGTTTCTGAAGGTTAGCTAGGTTAAATCACAGAACCTGTAGACAAAAGAATTACTTGAAAGAGCATCTAGTCACTCCCAAGTTTTTCAGTAGCAACATTCTTTTAAATCATTGCATAGAGATGGCTCTTCATTCTGTATGTGGCTAACACTCCGTCCATTATTCAAACTCCTTCCTCACTACCAAAACCTTGACTTTCAGCAAGACTACCAAGATGACAAATGAAATCTTCAACATCCAGCTAACTTTGTAGTTAATATTAGCCATATAATATCGTTCTAATTAGAAAACAAAAGGATATATATATATATATATATCTCAGAAATCTTCTACAATGTAGAAAAATATTTTCTTTTTCCAGACAAAAGGACTGAGAGCTGCCCTCTGCACTCTAACACAGCCCTGCAGTAATGGAGGAAGTTACCACAGCCTACTTCCTTGTTTCAGGGGAAGAAAAAAAGTTACCTTAACCATTGACCATCACATCTGTGAGCCTTTAAACAACGTCTAATTGCTCCTAAATAGTGTAGTGTCTTAAGACAAAACAAAAATAATCTAAATTTTAAATCATTATAATCTGGGTTGTTATTCTAAAGCTGTTATTAAATATTCCAAATTCAGTAAATTTATAAAACTCCACTAAATGTATATTAGCAAAGTTTTGTCATTTGAATTTCCAAATGTATTTTTATTTTTAATTTTTTTGCAGTATCAGGGATTGACCTCAGGACCCTGTGCTTGCCAGACAAATGCTTATTCTACTGAGCTATCTCCCCAGCCCCAAATGCATTGTATTAAACATGCCAATCAAAACTAATCACAGTCACCTAGAATCCTTCTCTCCATTACTTATTTACCCACTTCAGTTATGAGGATTACCATTCATCGTGCCGTCAAAGTGAAGGTTTAGAGTATAACTACAACTCCTCCTCATAGAGACTGAAGTACATTTTTTTGTACAATAGCTCATTTAGTCCTCCTAACAACCTGCTAAGTCAGGTGTCAATATTGTTTAATGTAGAACCAAAATATGGAGGTGTTAAATATCTTTTCAAGTTCATACAGCTATTTCATAACTGACATGTAATTTAGGCAGTCTAATAACAGAACCAACATCCTGTAAATCTGCCCTTCTCCTGCACTCACTTTTTATGTTCAAGTTCAATAGTTTGAGGAACTTTGAATGCTGCTTGCTTTATTGCAGTGCCTTCCACCTCTGCCTACTTGTTTTTGCTTCTTGTGAGCATTACTGTGTCCTCCCTTACGACGAGTGTAAATGGATTTTAAAATACCACCCCTCTGTGTCACCTTCACACCATGCAGACGCAGACTGTTTCCTGAAATGCAAATCAAATCCCATCACCCTCTTTCTCAACCCGTCCAGTGGTTAATTTCTAATTAACCAGTCATTGTGACTTTGTAAATGAAAAGTAAAATATTAGACTGGCCTGTCAATTAAATACCAGACCAGAGATCTAATAACTACTTTAATGATTAGCTAAGCTTTTTAATTATACATTTAAAAATAGAATGGCAGTAATTCTTTTCTATACAACATAATTAGTGTGAGCTGGAATCTTCTTGGACAGAACCAACAAATGGAAGCACAAGGACCAGATTCAGTGAACAGACTCATGTAATTTCATTTTTATAGTGTTTTTAAAAAGAAACAGAGCTTGCAAGTCTAGAAATAGTGGTTTTGTATACCTTCAAGAAAATAGTTGACAGGAACTGCCAGCCTAGTAATTCTCAAGTCCTGAAATATCCTTTGTGTTTATATTCATATCACTCTACTCATTCTCATGAAGGCCTGGTGTTATGGAGATTTGAATATGGGCTCTTTGATTATTGATATTAAAGTTACTGCAACTGCAGTCTTATCAGTAGCAACAGAATAATGATCATTTTGGTTTTGTAGTTACAATGTATTTATCATTTTGGATGAAACAGCAATGGCAAACATGCAAACAAGTAGTGGACTAGCTAAGGAGATGAGATATATCAAGTGTGGCAGGAAGAAATTTTGAGTGCAGAGTGACCAATTACAAACTATTCAAGTCAATATGTTAATAACCACAGAATCACAGGACTGTTAGAAATTTAAACATAAATAGCATGAAATCCTCTAGGGATCTTTTTCCATCTATTAGGTACTAAATTGGGTTGAGCAACTTTTCCAAGTGATACAGAATGCTTCTTAGTCCTGTTCCATTATAGAATATTCCATTAGAGAAGCTATTGAAAGTTGTAAAACCTCTACTTAATGGAAGTAGAATATTTCTTTACATATACAGACTTTGTGCAAAATTGGAGAATATCAACCCACTCAGAGACTGCTGTATAATAGAAAGTGGAGTTCGTAGTATGTATGGATTCATAATAATCAGGGTGAATTTGATTGCTGTGGAAGAAATAAAAGTATGCAGCAAGAAAATTAAGGTTGTTTTGTAGATTGCTTATGGAAGTGCTTTCAAATATATGTGTAGATAACTATATATATATGTATATATACACAAATATAGACAATGATAAAGTAATGAAATTTTAAATACATATGAAGATACTCTAGATCCACAAAAAATCCATGGATAATTAATTTTACTACTATCTTTCTTAAGAACCACAGTGTTGTGCTCTCACTATTTTACAAAATCAAATCTTCCTTATTGATTATGAACTAATGCTTCAATAAATTAATGACTGTGTATCATAGCTAGTTTATTCATAAATATTAGGACAAATTATATAAGTAAATAAAGTTGATTTCATAATTAAGATCTTTAATAGTACCCTAGAACAAATATTTGTGTGCTGATACATGCAAAACGTTGTGAAAGTTCATTAATGATAAATAGATTCCAGTCTAGTCAGGACTTCACAATCAGTTCACTCTAGCCCAGACCAATACATCTGGCTCTTCATTCAAACAAAACAATTCATAAGAGCTATAAAAGTACATTCAAAATGAAAGAGACTATCCATGTGGGAAGGCAAAAGGGAAAGGAAACTCATACTCACTGTGTTTCTACTGAATACAAAGCTGAGTATTAAATCATTAATTTTCATGGTTTTGTGAAGTGGGTATTATGACAATTTGATACATAAGTAACTGTGATTATAGGTAATCAGCAGCAATATACTTACAAACAAACTATTTGTGAAGGAGAAGAGTAATCTGAGAGTAATTGCAACAAAACTTATATAATATTATTGATTGGTTTTTAAAAGACATCAGTTGTCCATACAAAGGCAGCAAGTTCGAATTTTTAAATTGCCAACTTATATAACTTTATGGTCATAGATTTTAAATCTAGCTAGAGTCATAGAGTGAATGGATAAGATTTTTCATAAAATTATAAATATCTGAGCAATTCACCACAGTATGTTTCTTAATATGCCGTAGTGTTACCTTCACAATACTCTCAGGAGCCAAGTAAAAATTGATCCATGTGGATCCAACTCTAATCACAATATTTCAGAACGAAAAAAAAATTCTGGGCTGCTTGATTTCTAGAGTTTAGAAAACATATTGAGCTATAAAGCTGCCTTTGAAATCTCAGAAAGAAAAAAAAATATTCATTGGGAGCCAAATCAGATAAGCGGCCTGGTTTTATGCTCAGTTGAGTGATACCAGCTGCTTTGCCAATTTGCTAAATCTTAACATATTTGCTAAGTTGAGCCCACATATTTCTTCTTCCTCCACTTCTCTTTTCCTCTGCCACTTTGTCCTTCTCTGCTTTGTGTCTGATTATCATGAAATGAGCATACCACAACGCCTTGCTATTTCTTAAAAATGTAAATGCAGCAAATAAAATCTTTGTTCAATGTCAGACTTAGGCTGTTTTCAAACATTTACAAAATACTAGGCTCATTTTCATGTGAAGCTACGGAAATTGAGGGCATTAGATCGCAAAATGAAATGTCCTCCCAGGCTATTCCTGCATGGAGGACCACTGACAAATTTTATGGCCTTGGATCCAGAAATAAACAGCATTCGGTGAGTGTTTGTACAGTCAAGCCATTAAGTGCAATGATTTGTATTTCCTCAGGAGATCCCTTAAACCACAGTGCCTTGTGTTTGCAGCAGCTTGGCAGGAGTTATATTTTGTTTTAATCCTGCAGTTCACTGGCCAATAAAGTATGTGTAGGGCACAATACTTCTGCAGTAAGCATGAAAGAACAGAGGTGTGACTGTTGGGCTTTGCAGAGTGTCTGGGAGATCAGTTATGTGTGTGAAGCACATTAAATGCCCATCTATTTTGTTGAGTTAAAGCAACTTTCTTCATGGATGAGGATCTTTCTTGATTCATTTTCTGTTGCTCCTAACACCATTCCCAAGTTTGAGTGAATTGTAAAGAAAAGAGGTCTCTTTTAGCTCATGATTTTGGGTCAAGTTCTAAAGGATACATGTGATGTTTTTGCTGTCAGAATTTTGATGTAGCACAAATAATCACATGGCAAAAAACAGAGTGTACAAGAGAGACCTAGTGAAACTGGCTTCTAGAGGAGGTAGACTCTTGAAGCAGCCCAGTAACCTGTTAATACATTAACCTATTAGTCACAGGAATGGATTAATCAATTCTTGAGAGCAGAGTCCTAGTCACCTCTTAAAGGTACATCTTGTTCCACCGTTAATGTACCATTACAGTAACTTAAGTATGAATTTCAGAGGGGACAAACCACATTCAAACTCAACACATGTTTATTTAGTTCTGCCATCACTCTGTGCCCTGGGGGGTTCATATAACAATGGCAGGGCCAGCCTAATAGCTCAGTAGATTAAAACACTTGCAAGCAGGTGCAGGGGCCCGGGGTTTGATCCCCAGGCCTGCTGTGCCAGCCCTGCCCCTAGGGTGCACTGAGAAGGCAATTGAGACTGGGGCGTGGTTGCGCACACCTGTAATCCCAGCTCTTGGGAGGTGTAAACAGGTGGATCACTATGAGTCAGATCTAGTAGTGAGACCCTAAATACTCTGTATACCCTTCCCTAAAATTGTAAAAAACAAAACAAACAAAAAAACAATGGCAAAAATTCTCAGGTAGTGAGTACCCAATAAACTTTTTGAAATAAAAGTTACCACTAATAATCAATTTCCTTAATCAGGTTAATAGAGTTTAGTAAACATTTAAAAATGTAGTTCTGTATAAAATTACATTTTAAGCAGACAACCTCAAGTTAAGAATTGGCATTCCATTCTCCAATTAAGCCTAGGGATGATTCTCTAGCATTGTTTATTTTATCCAATTTTGAGGGTCCTGCCCTATTTATATAATCCGTTAGTTTGTGAGTTTTCACTTGCAAGTGGAGATCTTAATTTCTGTATTGTTAATATGATTGCTCCAAGTTCACTTTAAACTTCCTTAATAAATTGATGTAGAATATTTTTTTCTTTTCGGTTCTCTCAAAAATATACTGATGTTTGCTTTCTTATTACTCAAGCAAAAGTATTTAATGTATATATTTATTTATGTTTTGCTCTTCTGAGCTTTACTACCTTATTATTGTCCTGGTATTTTATAATTACTAATAACCTTCAGTATCATCCAATAAACTGGAAGAGTAAGACAAATTAAAAACTTTTCATCACATCCAGACTGACTGTGACTTCTTCATATTGGCCAGAAATAATGTACTTGCATCAGACAACACTGTTACCCTTGCTTCTTTAATTCACATTGTCCAAAATCGAATCTCAGGATTCAATTGTAAATTGTAAACCCATAGTGCAATTTAAGTTGGTATGTATTTATAGCCCAGGTACAAAGCTGTGTAGCACCTGACATACAGTGGACATTGAATCCAAGTGCTGATTTTACAAAGCCTTTAGACCCTTAATGGGGTAGGATATTCCCCTGGAAGCACTGCATTGCCTTATGTGGCCTCCTTTCCCAAAAGTTTGCTGGGAGCAGTTGAAACTGGAAAGTGGACATATGTGTGAGGGCAGGACCAGACCACAGTGCTTAAGGCAGGCATGTTACCTCAGTCTTAAGAAAAGCATCCTGGCTGGACAATTTCAGTCATTAATCACTAGGCAACCTTGTCTCCTGATGCTCATTTTTCAAAGGAATAAATAAATGCTCCTACTGTTGTTGCCGCATCCTTTACCAATCAGCAGACACGCCTCCCCCTGAACTCAGTTCTTACCTCTGATCTATCTTTTCCTTATTGCTGCTGCTGTTTTCCCGCTGGGGTACACTGAGACACCAACAAGTCTCTAAAAAAGGCAAATCACTTTCTTTCTTCCAATAAAAACTCCCTGACCTTTAGACTATGCTGTCTTTCCTTGTCCCTCCTTGACAATACCTGTACTCCTTCCCCAGTATCCTCTTCTTGCCTCTGAACCCACGGCACAGGTTCTGAGCTTCCCAGCTATGTCTGACTCCCGATGGTTGCAGACTGCACCAGCTCCTGCCCTTGAAATCTACACAGGCACACATTTCACACTGAAATACTATGCTTCTTCTCGTGTTAATGTCGTGAAGGGGTCTTCCTCTGCCTCAGCATCAGTCCCACTGCCAAATGCTCTTTGCTGCTGGTGACATATGGTAGGCCTCGAGAAGACAGCAGAAAACAGGAAGAAAAAAGCCCACTCTGCCACACCAACGGAGAGAAGCAGGGATGCAGGACCCTAGTCCGGGTTCTTGTATGTAAACATTTGCTGAATTTCATGAAAAAGACAGATATTGTGTGCTCAGTTTTGAACTTATTAATATGTATTAAAGATTGTTCAACATGGAAAAAGTTAAAATTTGAAATCTAAGATTCAATAATTCAATGTGAAAAAATAAAGTCAAGTATTAATTTTAAAGTTAATTTAAATGAAGAATGTTGAAGCTATGTACAAAGTTACAGTCTCAATCTAGTATATATTCGATCTTGTTCATTAGCTAGCACACACCAGGCAACCTGCATGTTTATAGGGGTCCAAAGATTAAGCCCATAACTCCATGGAATTACTTTCTGGTGGGGTGAAATACATAAATCTACAAAGCAGAATGTTAAGCATTAAAATGTTGAAATGTAAGTTAAGTGGCTTTATAATTTGAAATCCTACTCCTTTATTGGATGCTCAAAAGAATATATGTAGGCCAGGCACAACACTGCAAGCCTCTAATCCCAGTATTTGGGAGGCTGAGACAGGAGGCCCATCAAGGTTTCAGGGCCAGCTTGGGGTACCTAGTGAATTCAAGCCAGTCTGAACTATACAGCAAGCCCCTGTCTTAAACATTTAATAAAACCTATTTACTGAGGCCTATATGACTACAATACAAAGTAAAAGAAGACATCATCTAGGAAACAAAAGGTACTGCAGTACTCTATAAAAAATGGAGAGCTTGAATAGGTGCGGCTGACTTTCTGCCAATCATTGTCTGATATGAAAATATTAAGTCAAGAAGAGTGAAGAAAGTCACATACTGTGAGCAGCCTATAGCCAACAAAAACCTACATATATATTAAGATTGTAAAATAAATGCATCATTGGTATGATAGGTTTTATCATAGCAATGAGAAATTTGAACTTAGACAAGAAGCAGTAAAGGCAATCAACTGATATTTCCATTTCTATGTAGATATTTACATTTTAAGGGCCGTTAGTGGAGCATTATATATATGTGCACTTTTTGGTAACTGCCACATCTGTACTCAGATACATATGCAAATACTAGTGCTATGTTTTTTTCTTTCATTTTTGATGGAACAAATGTCTTCCTGGCCAACTTTTTCTCAATGATGAGTCATAATTAAAAAAAATTATATATATATATATGTATATATATATATATATATATATTTACATTTTAAGCTAAAAGTGAGTGTGCTTTGGAGTCCGCACCACATTGGTAACACAGAACATTTACATTCTCTCTAAGATCCTGTTTTCTTGTCTCATTTTTTCCAGCAACAAAGTCCTTATGAAAGCCAACCCAGTACACATTTGTCTCTGTCTCTCTGCCTTCCTTCACTTCCTGACACATTGCATGGCCTCTTGTCCAGGCTGGCCCTGGCAGGCCACAGCCTGACTCAAGAGCTGACTCAGCTTGACTGCAAATCCCAACTGATGCATCTTGGTTTCCTTCAGAGGTACTCTCCTGTCATGTGTAGCACTCAAATTGCATCTCATGTGAGGAAATCATGCATAGTTTATTTAAAAGCCCCTCAGCTCCCTTGTGGCAATAAGCAAGCACAGACAACTAAACTCTGTTGTTTGCTACAAATCATAATATCAAATACAGCATTGAGTATACAAAGGAGCACCCCACAAGCAGTTTATGTTGATAAACCCTAGCTGTTAACCTCTCCGCCTGTCCTGCTGAAAGCTAGATTGGACCGAGTGTGAGGGAATCAGAATAGAGAGAGAGCTATGCTTATATAAATCATATGTAATATTTTCAAAGTACAATCACATTTATCCTTTTCAAGAGCCTAGGAAAATAAATAAAATAGAGATCCTAGGGATTGAAATAGCCACAGGAATTATGATAAAGAAAATAATGTCAATGGTGAAAGTGAGTTTGTGAACTCCAGGGGATTATACTATTGAATTTAGAGTGGGATATTTTACCAAAATAACAATTCAATAAATAAGTTCCTAGGTAGATTGCTATATAAGTGATAGCTACATAGCAAATACAAAAGTCAGCAGAATTTTAGGGTCCACATTGTCATCTTCAATTGAAAGATAAAGGTCACACTTTACATTGCTAGTATGGGATATAATAGGAATGTCTGACACAGGTATAGTAACACAGTTCATTAGAGAGCTCCATTATGACAATTGATCTAAGTTCATTTATTTAAAAGGCAACTGTTTCTACAAGAGTAGCCAGAAGTAATATGGTCTAAGAGAAGAGGTATGAAGATACAGTAAGAGAATTGACATCAGGGTTCTGAGGTCATAGTGCCTTGGGATCAATATTAAGCAATTTTGGAACAAGTGAGAAGATGGTCTTGTTTAACATAATAGGTAAGATGTCATATTTTGTACAAATGAGTTCTTGATGTCACCATAGACAGCTTAACCTATGTCTTTTATAGGACATCAGATTCTAAATTGTAAAAGAAAACTTACTGTTAGTAGTGGAGATGAGGTGTGCCATGAGGACCAGAGAAATAAGTTGTATAGAAGGTGGAGAGTCACAGGAGATAGCTCACAAACACAATTTTAAGGAAGCTGAATAGAATTATGCAGCTGAAGCTCACTGTAAAGGGTAAATCCTTCATCCTAATGCACTGCACAAATCTACAACCCAGGAGTATTTAATTTCTTACACTTAAGAAATGGGATTTCAAAGGGCATCAACATATTGAAAAGTTGAGCTTTCAAAACTGTCTCTTACAAAAGAAAACAACATATTTTCCAAACATGTTCTAGCAATAACTATGCTGAAGGAAAATGATGAAAATTTAGACCACAAATCTTCTTCCTTCCTCTTTGAATGCTACCAACTTTTCACCAGGAATGCAAGAAAGATCTTAATGTTGACATGCAGAATTGTAGAACTTTGCTGAAGGTGCTGTATGAGCCAAGGTTATAGCTTAGTTTACACATGTGTTACTCTATTCTTTAAAAGAGAAATTAAAGGGTAAAATAGCTCCTCCCCCCCTCCTGATTTCACTGCTTTGCAGATACAAAGGAATTTTCTTTCAGGATGAATCATCCTCAAGTCTAACCCACTGATTAAGATGATACTTAGATAAGACTGGCCTTGAAGTTGATGCTGACATAGGTTGGGTTGAGCTGTTGGAATTGAAATGAATGAATTTTGAATGTACAAAAGACACAGATTTGGAGATTTTAGGCAGCAGAGGGTAATGGACTGAATTGTATGTCCTTTATTGATATTTGAGTCACTTTTATCATGGCTACTTCAAAATATCTGTCATACAGGTCTATCTCTCAAAATTAGAGTTAGTTTCTACTTGTTGTCCTGTTTCATTTATATTGAGATGTACCTTGTTCTTTGTTTGATGTTTGTGCTTAAAAATAAGAATTTTCACTATCAATTTTAAATATTTCAGGTAGTTTTTAAACCTGCAATTCTACTTGACATCTCTGATGCTGCAAAATGGAGAATACTTTCTCATTCATGTCAGGCAGGGGTAGAAGCTAATGCTCACACTTAGCCATTGTCAGCACTATACTGGATGGGAGGAGGGACTTCTCTTTACTTCTGTGTAAGAATAGGGAAAGGCCCATGAGAGGATCACCTTGTCGGGAAAAGGTAGAACTTCCTAATCACTGCTGCCCATGTGACAGTGGTGTGCTTTCCTGCTATTTACTGGTGGGCAGCAGTCTTTAACTGCCCAACTTCCTCTGGCACAACCCTACAGGAAGGGCTACAGAGGTTCTGACATTGCTGATAGGGCATTACTAGTGCTCAACTACTCTCAGAAAACAATAAATAAAGGTAGGCACGCTTGTGCATGATGCCAATCCCACCACAAGGGAGTCTGGAGCTATAAATAATGATTTTGAGTCCAGTCTGGGCTACACAGAGAAAACTGGTCCCAAAATCTAAAACAAACAAAAAACAAAGACAATAAATATATAACTATATGTTGACAAAATTAGCTCTGGGGAAGTTCTGGACTAAAAGATGGCTACACAGGAAAGAGTAGGCTACACAGGAAAGAGTAGGAAGCACTTATTGCATCACTCCATGCCTTAGGCCAGAGCAATTTGAGACCAAGACGATTTCTTCAAGAGGGATTTCTATGAAGTAAAATAGAACACAGTACCTTAGAAATCTTTTTCACTGCCATGATCACCTTGGTCTTCAGCTACTGATAACCCCTGCATTCTTGGCCATGCTAGGAAGTGCTGGGGGAACTACCCAGATTTCTGCTACAATGTATTCCCCAAAATATTGTCTCTATGGCAACCTCAGAAGCTAGTAAAAGAACAGATTAAGCTCCAAGTTGGTGGAAGAAAGAAAACAGTAAAGATATAAAGAAAAGTACACAAAATGGAGGCTAAAAACAATAGCAAATATCTACTTAAGTGTTGGTTTTTTAACAAGGTAAACAAAATTGACAAACTTTTAGCTGGGAAAAAAGTGATTGTCTCAAACAAGTGAAGCTTAAATGAATGAGGAGAAATTACTACTGATATTTAAGAAAAGCAAAAAACACCATAGAAATTACTATGCACAATTACATGCCAATAAATCAGATAATGAAGCCAGGTATATATATATATATATATATATATATATATATATATATATATAT
>NDGN011217811.1:0-11769 GCA_002564285.1 Tympanoctomys barrerae
ATCCTTAAGTTCTCTCTTTCCATTTAACTGTGTTATACCTTTCAATTTTTATTTCTTCTTTTGTGTTCTCACACTAAGGAGATAATGTGATATTTACACGTGTGGGTCTGATCTATTTCACTTATGAGTATATAAGCTCATAAGTATATATTAGAAATTATAATATGATTTCTAATGGTAAATATATAGAGAGCATTGGAACTGCATCCCAAATCACTTGTTTTTCTAGCATTTATTATTTGCAGCAAACACACAGAAGTGCTTAGCAAAAACAGGTAGTTTGAAAATATTTTCACATTTTTATCTAAATGAATGTCAGAAAAATTTTTTTACAAATGAAAAATGCTAAGTATAATAAAAGTGTGTATTTATGCTCTTGGCAGCCAAATGTGCTTTTTAATGGAATTTAAATAAATGGAATTTTTATTACAAAAAAAGCAACAGTAAAAGCAGTGATTATGTTTTTCATAGTTCATTTGCCTTCTTTGCCCTGCAGACCTTGTGTGGAAGAAAATGAGATCCCGAGTGAAGTCTACAATGTCATTGACTCTAAAGAAGGACTCAGAGACCCATTGGTGTCTAATGAACCTTACTGGCCTATGCAGTGGGAACTGGTATGATCTTCTGAAATAGATAGTTCTTTGGCAATGTTAAGAAATATTATTTTTGTCATGTTTTAATGCAGTAGACAGATACTTTTATGCACTGCCTGCTTTTATCTATTGATTTTGCAGACAGTGTGTGTGTGTGAGAGAGAGACTTAGCACACTTTGAGTGAAATATTACTGCCAGTTTATTAATGAGCACTAATCCTTTTAATTTGATTACATCCTTAGGGTTTGATTTAGTCTATAAAAGACACTAGTAAAAAAAAAACTTCAAACATTTTCATTTAGGATGTATAAACAGACTCATTATATAGAAATGCAGTTGCCAGTCAGACTTGACATTTTTGTTCTTGAATAACTTGGAATATATTCTACATTATTTCAACAATGTAAAAAGAACTCCCTGCCTTTATGGATTACGCACGTGTTAGAGCACTGCACAACAAGCTTTTCTTGTACTGTCTAGTGTGCTGGACATTTCTAGACCACATTGCCCTGTCATTTGTATAATACTGTTAAAAATGCTTTAGGAAAGCTCATATGACTTTGAGTATGTAAAAAAGGTTTTATAAAGTTTACTAGGGAATATTTTAAAAGGAAATATTTGAAATGTGAAATGACCTGGTAATCATAATGGAGAGACACCAAAACACTTACTATGAAAAGAGATAGCTCTTTATAGGTCTGTAAATGATATTGTGTTGTAAAGTGTCCATTGTAAAGTAGGCTGAAGGTTAAGTGCATTGTATCATTTTTAATGGACATGATAAGGTGAAAGGTGGGACAAACTAGAGTGTCTTCACTTTCTTTATGATGATCTTTAGTAGCAACCAAGTCTACAGTCAGAAATGAGCTAAATGTCCTTTTTGGAAGATTTCTATTTCAATTTTCTGTGGATGAAATTTATATTTAAAAAATTAAAAGTGATTTAGGAAATTCTAAATGATATATGTGACTATATTGGACAACTCAAACAAACTGAAAACTCATCCCCATTCTCCCAAAATGAAGCATTAGTTGCCTGTTGTGAACTGATCGGTAACAAGTAACCAGACTAGAGTTTATTAGGACCCTGAAAGTAAAAGGGTAAAAGTGGAAATAAATATATATGAAGTCATAAATGTCAAGAAACACAACAGGAAAGGAGCTGAAAGGCAAATATGCATGATAAACAAAAAGAAATGAGTAACAGGCAGTCAATAAAAATGACAGGGATTAAAAATGGAAATGAAGCAGAAAAATCATTATTCAATACATCCTCTCAGATCAGAAGATGGAGGAAAGATGATGAACAGAAAACACAGAAAGAAGTAATAGGATGAAGGATGATTCTATTCCAGGTCAGGAGTTGAACATGTTCCATGAAAATACCCCACAAAAAAAACATGAAACAATAAGTATTTCAAGCATTGTGAACCACGTAAGTGTGCAATATATATTTATATATATATATATTATAAACTTTATATATATAATACTATATAACTATATATAAACAAAAACTATATAACTATATATAAACAAAAACTATATAACTATATAACTATATATATGTATATATATACTTTTTGTATATATATATACTTTTTGTTTTACTTCTTTGAAAATTTAGAAAAAAAACATTTGAGCCATGCAGACAGTTTATAGGCCAATTTCACTTCCTGGCCATAAAGAGAGGAGGACTAAAGGGAGAAGGAGAGTCAGAGAAGAAGTGGCCACTCAGATTTAATTGTCTCTTAGACCTTCAAGTTCTGTACTAAGTCATACTCAGATCATGTTAGTACAACTCAGAGATGAATGGTTCATCCAGGTCATACTAATATTACTGCTCTTATGGATTATTATGGTTCCCAGGTAGCACTATAATAAAGGCATATCTGTCAGTACAGAACTGAATTCCTTTTAGTACCAAGATAATCCATAAGGCAAAATGCAAAGGAAGATTTTCTGTTTAATAGTCATGATCTTTATAAAATACATCCATAACAACCAGAACTAAGCTGTGTTGTAGAATCTATGTTGTGATCAGATTTCCAACAGGGCAGGTGCACTTACTACCCTAAGAAGGAAATTTGAGAACTGGGGCACATTACCATTTTTAATGGTACTTGACAGTTAACAGTTTCTCCCTCTTTTTCTTCACAATCCAGTTTTCTGTAATGGTAGTGTATTCTTACATTCATTTTTGTGCTCCTTACTCCTCAAAAGAAGTTGGTAGCACTCTGTTTTTGTGATGCACTCCTCATCCTGTCATTCCTTTACCTTTGGTCATGGAATCTTTCAATGTAATAGAGACTTTTCAGTTGTTTTCATAACTGAATCTTCAGTTAGGCACTTGCGACTATCCAAATGAAAACTTCAAAGGTTAAAATTCGAATCTAAATATTGTATAATGGTAGATTATTAAGGTATTCTTAATCTTACTTTGTTGAATTCTGGACGTTTCAATTCTTTGTGTGTTGGTCCTAGAAACAATCTATACACTCAACAGAACAAACTCCGCGGTGCAAATGGCCAGTTTCCTTCTCATCCATGGTCAGGGCCTGTTACTTTCCCAACATTCTGTTTTGACTAATTCTATTCCATTATTTACTCAGGCACCATATCCTAACATTAATCTTTTTCCACATTTTAGAATGAATTATGCCATTTTGATCATATATTTCCATAACACAGTGTCCCCACATTGCCATTTGAATGAATAAACTGTTGAATAAATGAATTAACTAATTTATTTATGTTTGTTAATGATTGACAATTGATATTTGGCGTGTCTTCCAACTAGAGTATAAAACTACATATAAAGATGGAACAACATCATAACTCATCTCCATATTCCCATTCACTGTAAGGCATATGACATTTTATGTACCTAATAACCATTTGTTTAACAAGAAAATTTTGGAAGTACATATGAACGTAGCTGTTTTTTTTCCCATTTTTTTTGTAAAGTAAAAAAAAAATCAGTTTGCATTTAGCTTCAACAAACCAGTATTTTAATAAATGTTCCAACTTAAAAGTCAGTTCCTCTCCAAACAGATAAAAGAATATTTTCAGAATAAACTTGCAGTAGAATAGCTTGAGGTTGGTGGGGTTTATTGTTTCTTCTAAGTAGCAGAGTTGCTCAAGAGGAATAGGACTATCAGGATTTGAGGCTTCTTACAGGGCTCCCACGTGGCTAGCCACCTCTTCTGCCACCTGGTGGGGGGAAGAAAAAAAGAGAGAAAATGTATGGTTTATTTTGGTGTTCTAGTTCCCTTACAGACAAAGGCAAAACATTGTACATGTATGCTGTGCTCAGATTTGGAGGTTTTTCCTAGCAGAACAGAGATGAATAATCTCTATTCAAGTACTAATTTAAAGAGCAATGGAAAATAACTGAATTCTTTAGTTTTCTAAGTTGCATTTTAAATAAATTATGTAAGAGAGAAATTCTAATATGAAGGGTGGGGAATTGTGAAGTTTTCAAGTAATTTTTAAGACCAAAATAATTTTAGTAAACATAATTGACATTATTAAAACAATTGCTCAACAGAGATGAAATTCACTGTAATGACTGTTGCTCACCAAATTTATCACTACAATTTCCAGAGGATTGAATGCACTTAAATTTGGACAGAATATTATTTACATGAACTAATATCTCCATTTCAATGAATCAGAAGATGATGCACCCAAAGCTATGAAGTTAATTTTAATCACTCAATGAATAACTTGACAACTGGCTGTATTTTGCTCCTACCTAGAAATGGTTAAACTTAATAGTCATTTTCAGTAATACTAAATGACTAAAGCAGTATTAAGAAAGAAATTCTTTTTTTGTATAGTAAAAATAATGTCTATGTAAATAGTCTCCAAAGGAGAGTGTACCTCACAATAACAAGAGGCTCCAGCATGCCCATTTGTATCTAAAAAATGTTTGAGAATTTATATTTGTGTTCATTATTTCATTCATTTTTAAAAATTTAAAAATATCTGCACTCCTTAGAACTGAAATAATATTTTAATATATTAATAATAGTTATAAAAATTAAATATACATATATAGTAGATGTAGGCATAAAGCTTTCTATAAAAACATATGAACAAAACAAGTTTGAGATAATGAATATACTCAAGAAATACAAAGTGGGGTGCCATGTGTTTTTATAGCATTTCCACTATATGAATAAGACTAGGCATTAAATCTTTAAAGATTACTCAGATATGGATTTTTACTATAAAGGGCTAAGATGGTAGCAGATACTAATAAATCACTATATTATGTGGTTAAAAAGTCTTCTTATTAAGAAGGCATGACTGAAGAAATTTCTACCTTGTAAGAGGTAATATGTGAGCTGGGGCTATTGTGGAAACAGAAGCCTAAAGTTAGCATTTTTTTTTCCTGAAAAAAAAGTATCTTGAATACTTGGCTAAGAATTCTAAATGCCATTCTATACTCTATACTATTACGATTGTTAAAAGATTTTAGGGAGAAAGTTTGTGTTATGCTTGAACATGATTAATATACTTTTATTATCATCTTTGTTACCACCATCATCATCACTATTATTTGTAGTGCTTGGAGTGAAGCTCAGGGCTTTGTGCTTCACCATGAAACCACATACTCAGCCCTAATGTATTTCTTTATATATTGATTTATAAAACACTTGTATTTAATGTACAATGTCCAAGCCCAGTGCTAAGTATGCAAAATAGAAATAGGAATCATATGCCATTCTTGTTATAAAAATATTAATAGTCCAGTGAGATAGTTATATAAACATGCTCAGCATATTTTATCAATGGCTGACAGTTGCATATTTTAAAAAGCGTGATAGAGACATAATGCAGGAAATAGTTTATGCTGCTTGGGTATGAAAGACTTCATTGGGCTATGAAGTCTTAGAGCAGTGTTCTTTTCTTCTGTGGCTTGTGTCTGTGTGCATGTGTCTGCACATGTGAGAACAGTATCTGTAGAAAGAGCAATGGAGAAAAGGCGAGACAGTTCAGCTGAATCCAGGTCCAAATAATCCCATATTCCCCAAATGAAGTGTTTCCTCTTTGTTTTATAGCTTTTGTGGGTTAGCAGTTTAAAAGAAGTGGCACAATTACTTTTATCTTGTGCAGACAATTTAGATAGAATTTTTTTTTTAAAGGCTGGGGAAATAGCTCAGTGGCTTAACTGCCTGCCTGGGAAGTGTGAGGTTCAGAGTTTGATCCCTTATAAAAAAATGCAGAGGGAATAAAGAGAGGATGCAAGAATGAAAATATAGGAGCTGCTGTACCTATAGCTTGGTAAGATGAGGAAACATACTGAAGTGAAAAAGTGAGACTAAAAACACACAAAACAAAAGCCCATCTAGGAGAAAGATTTTAATAAAAATCTTCGATAAATCTGGATGGAAATGTTTAGAGAAAAGGACAAGTACGGAAGGATTTTAGATTGATTTGGTAGTATGGAGCAGGATTGTATCATTCTGATAAGACTGTTTAACAAAATACAAAACATATGAGGCCTTTTGTAGAAAAGTTATTTCCTTACTCTCTGGAGGCTGAGTGACTAAGACCAAAGTTCTAGGAGGTTTAGTTTCCCCTGAAGCCTATCTTCTGGGCTTGCACATTCCTGCCTTCTCACTGTGTCCTCATATGGTCTTTTCTCTATGTCTGTGCATCTCTGGCACATCTTCTTTATTTTATAAGGATAGCATATCATGTTGGATTAGAGGCTGTCTTAGTCACTTTCCTCATCTCTAGACACAATACCAACCATCCCCAATTTAAAGGATGAGGAATTTATTTTGGCTCAAGTTGTGTAGGTAGAAGGGTGTGGTGGAGAAAACTATTCGCCTTTTGGTGACTCCAAAGCAGAGACTGAAGAGGGGAGCTGGGAAGGCAATACACCTTTTCAGGTCATCCCACAGTGATCCACACTTCAAATCAGATCCCATCTCCTGGCAGCACATTCAGCTAACAGTACATTCAGTGGAGTAATCCATTGGTGAGCATTACACCTCTGTGATCCATTCATCTTTCAAAAGCCTCACCTCTTAATACATGAGGCTTCTGGGAGACATTCCATGTCTAAACCATGGCAGAATCCTACCATTTTGGCTTCATTTGATTCTCATTATTATTTCCTTAAAAGTAATTGATGATCTCTCAATGGTCCTGTACTCAAGTGCCTCAGAAATATGGCAGGTTTGCATATAGAACATCAAAATTATGCAGAGTCCCAATAAAATGCATCATATAATATTTTTGGCTTTCCAGGGCAAATTGAAAGTGACTTTTATAATATAATGTAGTATAGGGAGTGCACAGTAGCATTCCATATGTTATGGTTTGTGTCTAGATGTGCCCCCAGAGCCTAATATGGTCATAAAGGCTTTTTTTGGAGGTGGCTCAATTTAGAGTGTATGGTTGATTTGTATGGTAATTCTGGGATTAAGGGCGTTGGGATTAAGGACAGGAGATTACTAGATCATCCCATTGATTGGATTGGCACCACCCTAATTTCAGTAGACTGGTTATAATATAAGGGACAGAAAGAGGTTTGTGTGTTCTCTTTTGTTGCTTTTGCTGTCCTTTGCTACCATGAAGAGTTGCCTCTCTGTCATGTGCCACCTGCTTGGGAGCCAACTGATTATGGACTGAAACTTCTAGAAACTCTGAGCTACATATACTATTTCCTTGACAGATATTCCACATCCCTGCTCATCAAAAGTCCTTGAATTTTCACTACACTTTTGACTTCACTCTTACATTTTCACAAAATACTTTATTTATAGTATTCTGGAGCTTCTCAAGCCTGCATCTCCAAACCTTTCCTGGAATCTTTCAAGAATGAGTTTCAAAGTTTTTAAACCACATGGTCAGATATAGTCCCTGCAGTGACTCTACTCCTGGTACTGAAATCTTTCATAGTCACTTTCTTGTTTCCTTGACAAGAAAGTTGACTTTCTTGTTACTAATACAAAATGTTTGACATCTAGAACTAAAAGAAAGAGAGGTTTATTTAGTTCATAGTTTCAGAAGTGTCAATCCACTGCTGATGGGCTCAAACTCAGAAATGGTGTGATAAAATGGCTAGCAGTAGAGAAAATCTGCTCATATCAGGAGGAAGAGAGAGAATAGAGGTGTTAGGGGCAAGAATGCTCCCTTTTGGGTTCATACTTTAGGGACCACCTCCAGTCAAGCTCCACGTTCTAATAGCAAGTCAACTGTAGTGCTTGCAAGATTCAATCACCTTCCAAACTCATGAGGCTTCAGGTATCATTTCATATCTAAACCATGACCTAAGCTTAAAAATTTATACTGTTTAATTGAAAATCAGAGATGTGTGACACTCCTTTTCTATTTGAACTCTTTGAGGACAGTGTATGGTTACAAATTAATGAAATTTCAATATTGTGTTGTAGGAAATAAGTAGACCTTAGAAGAGAGGAAGAGAGAATAGAGGTTCATCAATACAAGTATCAGAATACACAATATTTATTAATCATTCGGTACTTTATTTAGGCAAATACATCAATGTCTTAAATAATTACAACAGCAATATCAAAGATCACTGATTAGAAGTCACCATGATAGATATAATAATAACAATTTTAAAATATTCTAGGATTTACCCATATGTAACCATAAAGTAAGCAGATGCTGTGGGAAAAGTGATTATACCACAGATAACCAATTTGTTAAATATATCATCAAGGTTTAGTAAAACAAATCACAATAAATTAAGGTTAGCTAATACCCACACACTGAGAGTTAAGACTTTAGCATAAGAAGTTGGGGCAATATAATTTCACCCAAAAGAGTGATACATTTTCTAAAAATCCAGGGAGAAAGTTTAGTGGTATGGCAGATTTTGTGGTTTAATTATTTGGCACAGTGGCCAATATCTTTTGTACAATATTTAAGTTGAAAAGAATGTAACCAAATGAAATATTTTATCACAGTTAGAAGTATTATTACTTATGTCTGCAAATAAAAGACACTCACATTTATGCTACAATGCAACTTATTTTCCATGTTACTAAGTGCTTACTTCCAGAGAGTCTTCACATGGTAAGTATGTAATTATGACATAGAAGCATTTTAAGGTACAGTGTACACATGCACATATTTATATGTACACATTCATATGCATCTCTATATATCTATATATTTTATGCAAACACAAATCATACACAAGTATATAATTAAAAGTATATTAAGAAATGTATATCTGGTAATTGAATGATTCCTCAGTAATATATATTGTGAAAGAAGAGGAGGAGCAACATTTAAAGACCAAGTAGAAGGGGAGATGGCTCAGTAGAATAAGCACTTCTCTGGCAAGCGCAGGGGCCTGAGTTCAATTCCTGGTTCTACCAAAAACCAATAAAAATAAAAATAAAATAAAATAAATACCAAGTAGAATACTTTGAATGGAAAAGCAATGTGTAAATTAAAATGTAAAACAGGAAAGATACATATGTTTTAATTCTGTAATCAAAACTGTACATGTGGACAAACATAGTATATGTAGAAAAGAGTAAATGGGGCAGATTTACTCACATAATAAATATTTACTGAATTCCTAGCAAAGGCTAGAAAATATACTGTACTTTGCAAACTTAACAGTTAACTAGAAGGTATCTCTACCCCCAGGGGTAGAGATAGCATGCTAATGAGAAATAATTTAATTACACCAGTAATTAATGGTGACATATAACAGCTATGATCATATGGTTGATAACAAACAAGTATATGGTGCATAAGGGATTTCTACCCTCCCCACACATAATAACTAAACTGAGATACAAGATGGGTATAGCTGACTTTGGCAATTAATGTGCTAGGATAGAACTGTGTGTTTTATTTAGTTAAGGAGATACTAGGTAAAGGATCAAGATATAATACAGCATTGATGGGCTACAGTAATTGTCAATATAGGCAAGGAATAGATTACAGCAGGACTAAGAGCGCAAAGAGTTGAGGTAGTGCAATATACCAGCACCAATGGAACACACTTAAAACAGTCTTGAGAGACAAAATTGTGTGAATGTTCACATTAATAAAACAGAGAAAGCTCAAATAAATAACATAATGATGCACCTCAAGAAACCAGAAGGACACAGAAGTCCAACCCCAAACTGTACGAGGAGGAAAGTTATAGAAATCAAAGTAGAAATTAATAAAATTAAAACTAAAAATATGAAGACTTAGGGAACCAAGAAGCTGATTCTTTCAACAGAAATACAAAATAAACAGGCCCTTACCCAAACGTATAAAAAAAAAACCTATTTCAATGAAGTTAGAAATGATAAAGACAACACTGTGATAATACCAAAATTCAGAAATAAATAGTAATATGAAGTGCTGTTTCTACTAAACTATCTCTTGAAAAATTATGAAAAGTTAATGAAAAATTATACTCTAAAAAAATAAAAACCATCTTAAAGAAGTAGACAGATTGCTAAAAGTACCAAAACAGAAATAAGGAGACACTAAAAAATCTGAGCTATCCAATAGCAAACAAAGATTTAGCAAGTAATAAAAAAAAAATCTACCAAGAAAATCTCATAGCTGATGGATTCACCACTCTACTCTCTAGGAATTTTAGGGAAGATACTCAGGTGTGGTAGCACATACTGGTAAGCCCAGTACGTCAGGGACTTAAACAGGAAAATTTCCTGGAGTTTGAGAACAGCCTAAACTATATAGTGAGTTCAAGGCCAGTCTAAACTGAATTAAGTAGTGGTACCCTGTGTCAAATACTCATAAAACTTTCAATTAAATTGAGAGAAAAATAATAAAAATGGAAAATAAATTGAGAGGAAAAATACTGATTCCGAACTAGCTTATGGAAACTAGCATTACTTGGATTCTAAAACCAGAGAACATGGGCTGAAGAGATGGGTTAGTAGAATAAGTGCTTCCCTGGAGGGCCTGAGTTCAATCCCTAGTTCTGCCAAAAACAAAAACAAAGACAAAAACAAAATTAAATAAAACCAGAGAAGACCAAACTAAAAGAAAATATGGGTCAATCTCTAATTAACATTGATGCAAAAATCCTCAATAAGTTACTAGCAAACTAGCAAATAAACTTCAGTCAATCATTAAAAAGATTATATATCATGACCAACATATGATATATCATGAATATATATCATTAAAATTCATCACAGGGATGCAAATATGGTTCGACTTACACAAACCACTAAATGTAGAATATTACACTAAAATAAACCAGGACAAAAAGCACATGATAGTATTACTACATGCAGAAAAAAGCTTTTGACAAAATCTATGATCCATTCATGTTTGAAAACCCTGAGAAAATAGATATAGAAAGATCTTTTCTCAAGTAGATGAAAGCCATTAACTGAAGAGAAGCTTAAACCTCTTCTGCTAAGTTCATGAACAAGAGAAGAATGTGCACAGTCATCACTCCTGCTCAACACAATATTAAAAATATTAACCAGAGCAATCAGACAAGAGGAAGAAATAAAGGGGCTACATGCATATAGGAAATAAAATAGTCACATTATCACTTTGCAGATGACATCATCCTTTACATAGAAGATCCAAAGATTTTTACAAAAACTCTGAAAATTGATAACCAAATTTAACAATGTAACAGGATACAAATTAAACACATAAAAATCAAGTTATCCTATGCACTGATAATAATACCATTAAGAAAGAAATTAATAAAACAATAGCATTCACAATAGTACCAATAAAAGTTAAATACTTATGAATTAACATAACCAGGCAAATGAAATGCCTCTACAATGAAAACAGCAGTAGTCTGGAAAAAGAGATTGAAGATTGCATTAAAATATAGGAAGGCCCCCCATTCTTGGGTAGGCAGTTCTGAAATTGCAGAAATAGCCATAATCCCAAGACAGACAAAAAGATTTACTGTAACACCAATCAGAATGCCAATAATATTCCTCACAAACCAGGCAAAACCTGAAGTTCATATGGAATGAGAAGAGACACAGAACAGCAAAAGTAATCCTGGGTATCAAGAACAAAGCAAGAGTCATCACAGTCTTGGAAATCAAGTTATATTATAAAGTTACTGCATTAAAAATGGCATGGCACTGGTGCAAAATCAGATGTGTGTCTTTGTAGTAGTTATTTAGAGTACAAGATGCAGACATGATATCTTGTCTAAACACTATTA
>NDGN011217879.1:0-13801 GCA_002564285.1 Tympanoctomys barrerae
GAAAGAAAGAGAAAAACAGAAAGGAAGAAAGAAAAACAGAAAGAAAGAAAGAGAAAGAATTAGAGACAAAAGGGGGTCTACTCTCTGCAACTAGGCCCCACCTCCTGTTTACATCACCTCCAAATAGTACCTTCAGGAGAGATCTTTCACTGAGGTGATCCACAGGGAAGTCAGGGCCTTCATGATACAAACACTTTCCATAAGCCCACCAGCAACCAAGTCTTCAAAACAATGAGCCTCTTGGGGTGCCATTTTGGATTTCAGCCATAATACAAGCCTAAGGTTGTAGTTCATCATTGAAATGGAAGCAATTCATTCCCCCGTTGTTTTATGCCTCCTCTTCTTTGCAGCAGCTTTCTGGGGCTCCCTAAGAGCCTCTGTTAAAAAGTAGAAGAAATTGGAGTTCCACCTGAGAGATTCTCTTGGTGGTAAAGTCAGCTAAAACCCAGCCAACCTCTGTATTAGGTCAGTTGACAAGAGCTCTCTTGTCTGACAACCCTGCCATTTGTGTCTCCCAGGCAACAACAGCTTCCTGACCTGTATGGAAGATGGGCTGTGGTCCTTCCCAGAGGCCCTGTGTGAGCTCATGTGTCTCGCCCCAGCCCCAGTACCAAACGCAGACCTCCAGACAGCCCGGTGCCGTGAGAATAAGCACAAGGTGGGATCCTTCTGCAAGTACAAGTGCAAGCCTGGGTACCATGTGCCTGGCTCCTCTCGGAAGTCAAAGAAGTAAGTGGGGCTGGGAACAACCTCACAAGGTCTGGGAAGGAATAGAGTCAGATTTAACTACTTCTTTGGAAGGCAACACTCATTGCTTTGCTGACCCATCAGCCATCCCATTCTGTTTGGCGGAAAGCATGCAGAACTGCAGATTTGGGCCCGACAGAACTAACTTTAGGTCCTGCCTTGGCTGCAAGCTGGCTGTGACCTCAGACAAGTGACTTCAGTTCTGTGGCATTTCTCAGCATCCAAAGGAAGATGATAAGAATAATTTCTACATCAGGTTCTTGTGAAGAATCACTGAAGACACATGAACAAAATAGTCATAAAGATGTTTTGTAAAAGCCAGCCTTGTGGTACGTTCTAAAAAGCTGAGGCAGAAGGACCACACATTCCAGCCTAACTTGGGCAACTTGGCAAGGCCTCATCTAAAAATAGAAATTCAAACAGACTATGAATTTGGTTAGTGTGAGATTAAGCCCAATAGTCTGGGCTTAATCTCCAATTATCAAAAATAAAGATCCTTGTGCAGAGTGGCTGTTTAATACATAGTGAGTGCTCGTATGGTTGTTGTGCCAACACCCATCAGAACACTCCAGAAGAAAGGGGGAAGTCAAGAGGTTAATAGGGCAGAGTTTCATCTTAATCCACATGCCACTGAGAGAGTCTGACCTTCCCATCTGCCTCTATGGAAGGAGTTCTGTGAATTCTTCTCCTATAATCCCTACACATCCCTCCACCACCTGATGGGACAGGAAGGGAATCAAGAAAAGGAAGACAACAGCGAGGCAGTGTGGCAGTATGTTGGGAGGGTGTTGCTCTGCAATTTGTTCTTGAACTGTCTCTTCTTTCCTCTCTTCTTTGAAGACGGGCCTTCAAGACTCAGTGTACCCAGGATGGCAGCTGGCAGGAGGTAGCTTGTGTTCCTGTGACCTGTGACCCACCTCCACCCAAATTCCATGGGCTTTATCAGTGCACTAATGGCTTCCAGTTCAACAGCGAGTGCAGAATCAAGTGTGAGGATAGCGACACCACCCAGGTAAGCCTCCTAGGACCTGAGGTGAAGACCCTGGTCCCTCTCCTCTCCATTCACCAAAGACCAGACTATGCCATTGCAGTGACTCCAGCCTGCTATCTACATTGGCCTGGAGTACATCACTAATTAGCATCCTAGGCAAATTAATTTCTTTGAGTTTTGTTTCTCTCTCTCTACAATATCATGCTTCAGTTGTTCAGAGCTCTTTGGCTCTGCGTATGTTTTAATCTGAGAACCTTACACAGGAAATTAAACATGGATCCCCCGTATGTGAAATTAAGTTACTCTGACCAGATATTTTTTTCCACCTTTCTCAGTTTTCTATCACTAGCAACACCCACATTGGTCCTTGAAATATTTAAGGTCATGAGACCACCATTATCTTTAGACATCAGTTGGCTCCTGAGCAAAAGGGCCCATATTTAGCAGAGAAGTATGGGTTTGAGCATGTTGTAGAAGAAAGAGAGGTCAAGAAGAGCTGAGAGGGTTTGAATTTTATCTGTAGACACATGAGAGAAAGTCCTGCCTGCTTCTACTGAAGAGTTCTGTAGAGGGAGTTTTCTACGTCTCCTCATCTAGCGTTCACCACCCAACATGGCGGGCAAGGAATCAAGAACTGGAAAGGAAAGTGAAAGATAGGAGGGACCATCCTTTAGGGTCCATAACCCAACCCCACATGCACAGAAGTGTAAAGACCGTAATCCAGGTGAGGCCGATTCCTGCCAGCTGAGCTCCACCACAGCTCTTCTCTTCGTCTGGTCTCGCTTGTCTGTATTGTTTGGTGCGCACCTCCAACTAACCCACCATCCTCAACTTTTTCTGATCCCCTCCCTCATGTGTAAGCTACTCCCAATTCCCATTTTCCCTTCAAAACATCTCCTAACACTGTTCCTTTTGGTCCTCGGGGCCACCAACCCAACCCAGGCCCCCATTCTCCCTTTTCTGAGCCACAGGCAAGCATCTTGCTTGCTTCTCTCCTGGTCATGGCAGAGCCCAAGCCCCCAGGCCCCCTTTCCCTGTGGGCAGCGCTCCAGATCCCTGGCCTCCCCAGGGAGACTTAGATCTTCCCTCTTGCATCCTCTGTTGGGATCCCCAGTTCTCAGCACTAACCACACGGCCTGAGTGTTTCAGGGCTTCACACCACTTCAATGTCAGCACTCAGGACAGGGCCTGGCACTTAGTAGGCCCTCACAAAGTGGCAATTGGATTATGGATGAGAAAAAAGGGCTGCAATGAACAGCAAAGCCAATTTTCTCACTTTCCTGATGAGAAAACCAAGACACAGAAATCCATCTGCACCCTGGGTGACACAGTGGCACTCACAGCCTGAGTCAGCACCCAGGTGCCCCTCTCAAGCCCTGAAAGTCCTTGGCCATGCACGGTCCAGCTCCTGGGCACACCCATCAGTGCTGGTGGCACCCCTGGCCACATCCAGGGCACAGGAGCCTGTGCTGGAACCAGCATGGGCCAAAGATGACGATGATCTCTTCCGGGACGGTCCTCTTCCCTCTCCCTCCCTTACATAAAACTGTTGCTAACAGCTATGCGAACCGCTGAGCCAAATACTCTTCTGGCTGCGGCCACGCTATCAAACTGAAACCCAGTCTGCCTGGGGCCTGCCAGGGAACTTTCATGGCCAGTTTGTATTTAAAGGATAGCAAAATGTAAATTTATCAGACGACTCAAGCAGCTCTGTTTGGCAATAGGCGGCCAGGCTGGACAGGACCGAGCAGGGTATTGCTTGTCAGCTGAAAGAACGAGGGAGTGTATGCCAAGCAGACTCCCAACACAATTGACGTTTCTAGCATGTACTGAAAGTGAATTTCCTCTACCCTCAGACCAGCAGCCTGAGAGCCAAAGCTAGTATTCACCTCAGATCCCCTCTCTCTGCCCGTAAACACAGCAGAACTGCAGGGCCCAGAGCACCTCGACTCCAATGGCTTGTAAGGAGCAGGGATGCTTTGTTTTCCAAACAAGTTCCAGATCCTGGCAGGAAAGACAGAGTTTATTGTAGGAGAGAGTCACATACTTCCTCTGACTGCCACTCTACTGCACTCATATCCTGGGAGGCAGGATAAGGCTGGATTTGGAGCCCGGGTTCAAATCCTGGCTTCACCACTTAGTAGCTGGAGGATAAGTTACTTAACACCTTAAGCTTTAGTTTTCTTGTGCATACAGCGGGGGAGGGTGCAATGCTACTTTCCTTGTAGTTTATTTTTGAGGACTCAATCAGGCAATGAAATCAAGGTATGGCTAAAGAGTTGGGGAGGGTGCTGCTTACGCCAGTGGGCCTGGCCACCCAGGGAAGTGACAGAGCCCTGCTTTCCTAGTTAGGGCAGGGGAGCCAATCCTCGGTGCTCCAGGTAGGCTCCCAAATGACAGAGAAGCAAAGGCCACTGATTAAAAGCCAGTCCTCTGCTGGCTAGCTCCAGATAGTCAGAGAACGGGCATTGGACTTGCACAAAGGTGGCAAGTGGTGAAATCTGGCCTTTTGCTCCATGAGACCCATAGACTTAGTGTCACTTTAGTTCTTCTAGAACACTACTGCCTAGCACCCAGTGCACTGCCAAAAGCATTTCATCCCTGTGCTCTGCCACTGGCTGCATTTGGCCGTGGGCCACCCACAGCATGGTTATGATGGCCCAGTGACTAAATGTTAAATACTATTGAATTCATTGTGTTCCATGTTCAGCAGAAATAGAGATGCTTCTGCTTAGTGTATTACGCAGTTCAGCCCTAGCATGTGTAGATAGTGTTCTTGTCCTTTGAAACCAAGATGGGGAACTTAGTCCTAACCCCTCCCCACTTCCTGAGTGTTTTCATGGACCCCAAGCTGGGATTATATTCTTTCTCTCTTTTTCACAATTCGTAATAAATCCTTGAGAAAGAGACAATATCTGTTTTACAGATGCACACAGGAGGCCAGAGAAGGCAGCTACTCACTCACAAATTGGTTTCCAGTTGGTAGGCAGGGCCTCACAAGGCCTCCTCTTTCCGCTGCCCCTAAAGTTTCCGGGGCAGGCTGGTGGTAAGGGGCAGGGACTCCTTGGACAAGCAGCCTGAGGTGCTAATTGTCTCAGGATTTAATCCAGCTCAGATACTGCTGAGCCATTTGAGGTGATAATTCAGGCCCGGCCCCTGGTGAGAAGCACCATGGGGGTCCTGCAGGCCATTAAGGGGGCAGCCAGTTTGTGGACAGGGACAAAGCCTGTAGAGATGCCTGCAACAGGAAAGGACAATGGCCACACATGCTTTGTGGACCAAGAAGTCCATCTAACACTGAGTTTCAGCAATTCTGCATGGCCAGAAAGGAAGGATGGCTAAAGAAGCAGCAACACACTCACTTGGCATCAAGTCAATCAGGGGGCAGCTTTGAAAAGAACTTCCCATTACCTTTTTGTCAGTCTCCTAGAGGCAGGCAGAGAAATCACAGAGCAAGCGCCCTGGAGCTCGGCAGGATCCCTGCAGCCTGTTTAGCTTATGTTTAGGGCCCCTGAAGCTCAGAAAGGACAGGAACCTAGCCTGGGTCCCATGAGTTTCCCACGGACAGAGTCACAAGCCAGGTCTCAGCACAGGCCGCACCTCGTGTCCATTCTCAGTGTTTAGGCTGCATCCCCCTAAGGAAGGGAACACCCGTGAGGACACTGACCCGGAGAGTTTCCCAATATGTAGAAAGAACATGATTTCTGGTAGGACAAGTTGTTAAAATGATTTATTGGATGCTGGGTATTTAATAGGCATTTGACAATATGGATCTCTATGGATTTGGGTGGCCAAAGAGGTAGAGGAGTTAAAGGGAATAAATGGCTGTACACACAGTCAAGAGCACAGAGAGGGAAACTGTTTTGGCAAAGACGTGCAGCCCTTTGGTGAGGACTTTGCCTTACTGTGCCAAACACACACACACACACACACACACACATTTTAATTTCCCAAGAACAGCCCCAGAGCTGGCTTCTATGCTTCCCAGGCCAGAGCCTCCAAATCCTCAGATCTCCTGTGCACTCAGGCATCCATAGGCAAGGCCATTTGCCCTCTGCGCCAGTGAAGGCAAGTTCTCAGTGCACTCAGGTGGAACATTAAAGGAGGTTCTGAGTACCTCGCAGCTCCAGAGTCTGGCTTGCCGAGCACACATCATAGGCAAAGGTGGAGAGGTGAACAGGAAAGAGAGGCACACTGTGGAGACAGGTGGTTTTCCTGGAGGAAGGACCAGCAAGATCAGGAGGTAGAGCTAGAATTGGCCTATGTGCTCCAGCGTGGAGCACAGAAGTCCTAGCCCACTGTAGGCTAGGGTTTCTAGGCAGTAGGTTCCCTATATTTGTAAAAGAAGATTTAGCAGCAAAACAGGACCCTCAGCTGGATGGGGAGGGAGACTGGAGGCAGTAATGCCAGACCCTTATGCTCCCACCTTCTGTAGTGAGGCCTCCCCCATTTGAAACTCCCAGAGCAGATTCCTGTGAACGCAAATACTTTCTCTGCTGCAAACCCAGCTCTCCAGCCAGCTCTGGCCCACGGAGTGCTGAGGTCTGCAGCCCTTCAGGGGCTGGAGGCCAAATGCATCATCAGCCCAGGCCAAGGCTCCAGGAAATTGGGGTCAATTTCTTACTCCCCTGAGGGCTCTGCAGAGTCATGGGGCCTAGAGCCTGGGGCTCCGACAGGGAGAGTCTGGGTTCTCCAAAGCCACATGAAGCTCCCTAAATTCGTCAGAAGCCCACACAGGACTGCTGAGTGTGACTCTGTAAGTCGCCCGCAGCTGCAGGCTCCGGGTGGGCCGCCTTCTCCCAGGGCCCTGGAGGCTTCTTCTTGCAGTCATACCTCTTACTTCTAGCCTAGGAGAGACCCGCAGAGGGGCCCTTTTTCCTCCTGAATCCTGTCTCCTTGCAGCTGTTTTCCCAGACAGGGCAGCTTCAGCCTACATCAGCCTTTTGAAAGAGTTTATTCATTTCTTCACACACACACTCATCGTTTATTTCTTTTTTGTTCATTTCATTTACTTGTTTACCCATGTTCTTTCTTGACTATACATTCATTACTTTTCTTGTTCATTAAAAATTAATTCCATTGCCCTCTACCCACTCATCTCATCTTTGGTTAAACAAAGGAACAGGACTAGCTCTGGAGTGATGGATGAATGGACTGAATGGGGAGGCATTACTGAAAGTCTACAGGACACAAAGATGATCACAGTGCTGTCCTGGGCCTAAGGGAGCCCATAACTAGTGGGGATGGTGGGACCAAGGGCATGGTGCCACCGGTGTGGAACTTGTGTGCTATCGAGAATGGGGACATGCACCACCATGCCAGACAGCACCCTCAAACCTGCAGGTTGTGGAAGCCAGGGTTCAGGGTTGGTAGTGGAGTTGTACAGAGCTATGAGCAGGAAAGCAAGGCCGGGGAAGGCTGAAAGTGGCTGCAGGAATCTCAATGGAGGCTCTAGGTCAGAGGAGGCTACTGTACAGCTTCTGGCCAGAGGAGCAGTTGTGTCTTTGAGTGTCTGTTGAGTTCCATGTCTTACACTAAGCCTCTAAGAGCAATAGCAGGCATGGCTGGTTCTTACATCTTCCAGAAGAGGGACCTCTATCCTTAGACCATGCAAACCCTCTCTTTCTTTCCAGACTCCATAGGGTAGCGCCTCAGGCCCCATCTGGTTCACCCTCTGCTTGCCTTCTTCCCTTAGCCACAGGAGCAGAACCAGCTTGATCTCTCCACTGCTCACTGTTCTTTCTGCTGTCACACACCCTCCCATCTTCCTGGAAGGCTCTTCTACTCTTTTTGTGCCTGGGATTCTCCCAGCTCTTAAAAGCTGTTTTTCCAAGTTTCACTTCCGCTAAGAGGCCTTCCCAGGTTGAGCCTTCACAACCGTTGGTTGTGAAGATTCACAGCACTAGCACACCTTGGCCTGGCACCACTGAGCACCAGTGCATGATAGGGGGTGGCAGGAACTATGCCTGCCTTTCCTGCCACCTGACTGGGCCAGGTACTGGCCCCTTGTGCCCCACATGTGGGCACAGAAGGTGCACTAAGGAAGAGTTCTTCAATTCAATGGAAGCTCTAAAATAGGGAAGGACCTCCTATTGGGATCTTGGAGATTAGGAAGGGCTGGTAAAAGGGGTGCATCTTCAAGCTGCAGTTGCCTAATACTTTGCAGAAGACTGAAAAATAATACAAAGTATATGTTAAAGAACTATGGAGCACACAGAGAGGAGAACACCCATACCATACTCTTGGAGCCATTAATGAAGCAAGGAAAGAGGAGGAGAGCAGAGGAGAGGGGAGGGGAGGGAAGGGGAGGGAAATGGAGGGGAAGGAAGGGAAGGGAAAGGGAGGGGAAGGAAGAGGAGTAGAGGGGAGGGGAGTGGAGGCAAGAGAATCCCTTAGAAGAGAGAGCTTCACATCTGGGCCCAAGTTAAATAGTTAGTGTCAGGCACAGCCTTGACACAAGATGCTTTCTCATGGACTAAGAGGAAACAAGCTGTGTGCCTGTGTCTTCATGAAGAGCCCCGGGACACACACTTGTACCATGTGTGTACATAGACAACGGCATTGCTGTTGGGCAGCAACACTAATAGAGGATGCAAATCCAAGGTACGCTTGCTCTAATTGTAATTTTCTGAAAGTTCACTGAGCTAAGATTCAGGAAACCCAGGAGATAGGCTGCCTACAAAGCCAGTGACATACTTTTTAACAATTATGCATACTTAGCTTTCCCCTCTGTCAAATGGAGATACTAAGGACATCTGTCTAAGGATGACTGTCAACCCTTATTACGCAATCATTTTAGAACCCTTTTCTGAGCCGTGGGAATATGAGAAACTCGCTTTTCCTTATTCTGAGAGGATTTGCTGTGGGCAGCCTTGGTCTTCACTGCATTTCTGTGATTTTCAGGGACGGGGAAGCAACATCATCCATTGCCGGAAAGATGGCACCTGGAGTGGCTCCTTCCACGTCTGCCAGGAGATGCAAGGCCACTGCTCAGCTCCGAACCAGCTCAACAGCAACCTTAAACTACAGTGCCCGGAAGGCTACGCCATAGGTAGGCGGGGCTGCGCGCGGCAACCGGAAGGTCACTTCCTCCCGATCACTCAAGGCTGCCGCTCAGATGGGGCACCGAATGCCTTTGTGTGAAGCTCTGAACAGGCAGAAGGGAAACAGAGAAGCAAGGTTACAGCCTGGCTTCTCAGAGGGGGAGTCATACATGGGACACCAGCGCAGCTATGAGCATAGAGGAGTTGGCAGAAGCCGGGGGGTGGGGTGAGGGGGTGGGGAGAGGGACAGGTGGTGCTGAAAGTAAGGATGCTTTCCCAGTGACTTCAAAGAGCTTGCCAGCCATCATGCCATCTCAGAGAAGAATCCATGTAGCTAAGAGGCAGGAGATGTGAATGTATACTTCTTCTTTAGGGAAGCCATAAAGATCCAATCTGGCTGGTCTTGTTATTAATTGTAAAATTTGCATCATGCGAAGCATTTCTGGGTACCATCTATGAATCAGATTTGCAACAAGCACATGAAGGACATCACTTTCTCTCCCCTCAGGAACCTTTAACACATGAGGCAGCTGAAGCTCAGTAGGGACTATAGAGCATGCACCAGCCCCTCCTGAGCACTCTCCTATTCCACAGCCTGGCTCCTCTTCGTGACCTCTTGGCTCTATTTAGAGGAAAACAAATTGCATTTTTAAAATACTGTTTGTGCAGTGATAGACCAGTTCAAAAAATGCACATAGTGAAGAGCAACAACCTGAGATCTGATGCCAGTTATCCACCTGTTTAAGCCAGGCATCTAAAAGGAGATGCATGTATCATCCGCCACAAGGCTTTCTGGAGAATGCAGAGTGCACGGGGCCCAACCTCAGTTAAGGGTGGTGACGCTGACCCCTCAAGCTGATTCCTTAATTGGCCATGATGAAAAGCCTGAGGAATTGAATGTCCTTTGTCATGGCCAGTGAGATTTATGAGTAATTGCTAGGGCTGTCTGGTGCAGGTTGTCTGAGCGTGCACAGAGTCAACAAGTTCCTTCCTCGGCATACCACATGTTGTCACTACAGGTCCAGCAGCAGTCCTAGACTTGGAGGGCAGAGATGCTTGGGGACTGAGCATCTCTGTTTGAGGATGAACATGCATACGATTACGTAGCATGTGACCTTCACCTGGACTTAGAGTAGGAAGTAAGACTGCTGCATTAAGTCTGGGATTCTTTGTCTCTCTTCTGATCAAAAGGAACCATGAGATCTTAGAACTACCAATTCAGATAACCCTGAAGAGGCTGGTTGTGAAGAGGCCCACTAAGACAGATATTCCACAAGTTTGGGGCAACACCAGGGTAAAACACTGGTGTCCCCATCCCAAAGCCAAGAGTTTCTTATCACTGTCATTCATGACAGGTGTGCCCAACTCTGGCACACACATCTGTGATGGGGTCCCCATTCCCAACTCAATCAGAAGACACAGGGAAGATTCAGATACACTCAGGACTGGCATAGAGCAGTGCTGAGAGAAAAATTCTGATTAAGTAACCTTTATGTAAAAAAGAGGTACAAATTCACTATCTGTCCACACACACACACACACACACACACACACTCACATATGTGTTAAGAAATGCATATCAGATGGAGAAATGTTGCATAACTACAGAAAGCATTAAACACATACATCACATAGTAAAGTCATGCTTAGATTTGTGTGTCAACCAAACACTTACCATATAGAGGCATCACCACCCCCTCCAGTACACACGTAAGGAGCACAGAAACCTAAACAAGGCATAAGGACACACACACACACACACACACACACACACACTCACTCACACAGCCCATATGAGTATATAGACCTCAGGAACACAAGTACATACTCCAAAATATATCAAACACACACAGAAAGATACCCAAAGGTAGATCAAGCACCTGTGCACATTTTCACAAATGCAGCTATTGCTTTCAACTGTCACAACACATACAGATGAGTTCCAATAGTTGGCCCTCTAGTCTAACTCAGAGCAGTGTAGAGCTAGTGGAAGGGTTGTGCATCAGGGCCAAGTTCCTTTATTCCTTGGGGTTTTTTTTAAGGTTATAACAGAAAAGGAAGGAAATCTATATGATACGGGAACCTGGCTCTCTCTCTGTTCCCCAGAATTTCACATTCTCGGGGTCACCTAGATGGCCCATGGTAGGTGATTGGAAACTGTGTGGGAATGGCAGAGTGAGGAAAAGCAACACAAATGAAGACAAAGAAATGGAGAGGAATTGTAGATCCTGCACATGCACATGCATGCATGTGCGCGCGCACACACACACACACACACACACACACACACACTCCTTGGTTCACTGCAAAGAGTGGGCTCCCAGGCTGAGCCTTTCCCTGGGAACTTCACCTTGGAGAGCAGAGTGACTTGAAGCTTTGCAAGTGGGGTAGGTGTGTGCAGGGGAGGGGCCTGCTGGGACAGGGGCTGGTGGGCACATCTCTCTGGTCCCTCCCCATGCAGCCCAGCAAGCTTGTGTGGCCATGAGGAACCTGCAGAAGGTCGCAGTTGTTGCCACTGGCTGACACGCTCCCCGCACCTCTGGGGAAGGAGAGGCGGGGGCCTGGTGAGATCACCACTCTGTAATGATGCCAATTATGGCTCGTATATCACAACACAGCAGCCTGGTCCTGAGGCCCAGAGCCCAGGTGTGGGGGAGGGGAGCCCCGTGGAAGGGGAGAGGGGGAGCACCTCTGCAGAGGAAAGCCAGCCAGTGCCTCCTGCCTTGACCACGTATGTCCCTTTCATGCCTTGCATACGGGCTAAGAGAGCCTCTGCCTATTGTCCAGAGACTGAGTCACTTATTTTCCATAATAACTTTGTCTTCACAGCTTGTCTTACCTTTGGACCCTCAAACTCTCCTTTAGGACTGATCTGGTGATAAAACATACACCAGCTAGTGTCTCTGCCTGCTCGGGAATGCTCTGACCGCTCACTCTTTCTTTCTTTTCGCTTTTCTTCCTTTTCTCTTCCCTCCTTTGTGCCTTCTACTGCTGCCTCCTCCCTCCTCCTTCTGTACAACACCCCTGCTCATGGCCAGGCCTGGATGACAGGATGAGTTGTAGTGTTAAGCCACGGCTCCTTGCTCCCATTTTGTTGTCTTGAGCTCTGGGTCACTTGGCCGAGTGGCGTAGGAAATATTGCAGTGACACCCACCTCACAGGGCTGGATTTTCAGGAACCTGGACTGATCTAGGAAAATCACCCAGCAAGGCCAGAGGTAGCCCCTATTTGGGGCTCCCTGTTCCAGTCTTTCAAGTGCAGGTTTTCCAAACATTGTCCAGGACTGGTCACCCAGCTTTATCCCTTCATTAGTCCTCGCACCTCTCTTAGACTGAACAGGATGTTAATATGGCAACAGAAAGGGCTCTGGGTAGACTACATACTCATTTAGGCTTATGTTCATGTATGTATGTGAAGAAAGACTTCAAGAACTGCTGCTAAAATAGCAAGACCCATGGGATAAGTGTGTTCAAAAGAGATGAAGTATGCTGTGGAGGACTAACGACCGGGTTTTTTTTCACTGTATTTAATTTTAAAACATGTGACCGTGAAGTGACTCTTTAGATCATGGTGTGTGTATTATGTGTGTGTGCCTATGGACACACATCAGGAGTATATCCACAGGGGGTATGCAGAATAGCTGAAGCATAGACTATTTAAAGAAAAGAGCTGGCTTGCTTTCTAAACACCGTTGTTCAGAGGCAGCTTTGCTCTGTGACAGAGGAATGATCTCTTCAGGGCCTGGTCAGATTCTGACAGGATGGTGTTTTACCCACATGGATGGGGCCCTCTTTGGAGCTTAGCGGACCTCCGGTAGGGTGGGCTTTCATGCTAGGACATCTCGCAAAAAGGAAGTTGTAGTGGAGAACAAACAAACCAGGTTACAGCACCTCGCGTCCTACAGCCAACCGCCTTCTCTCAGAAGTTCCAGGCTGTCTGTGTGCAAGCCCTAACTTGTTCTTCTTCAGGCCTTCCTTTACTCAGCACCTAATTCATTTCTCATTCCTTCAGCCTTTGCATCCATCCATGGCCCATTCAGGTGCCCCTCTGCATACTCACATCCTCCCTTAGAAGGCCCTGAATGCTGTTTGCTATCCGCCCTCCATCCATTCATCTTCTCATTTCCTCAGACCCTGAGGCACTCCTTCACACCTTGGCTCCTCTCACTGATTTCACCTTTTAAATGTCTCTCCCTTGCCATGCATGGTGCTAGGCTTAGACAAAAGATCAAGATAGTGCTGGACCCACACATTACAGCCCAGAAAGGGAGAGTGCTATGGGTGCAGTAGTTGCTCAACAAACCAGAAATGGCCACATCACAGGTGCTTTGATGGGTACCTGTAAGGGGCTGGCCCTCTCTGGCAGATGGTCTAAGACATGGCAGGTGCCCAGTAATGGACTACAGGAGGATTGGAAAGGCATAGGAGTGGACAGGGATAAAAGCTCAAAGGAAAGAGAAACTTGGGGACAAAGTAAATGGAAGCTGGTATTATAGTTATGTCTATAATACCATCGGTCCCTCAGGCTGAGCTCACAGAGCTCTCCCTGGGTGTCAGGCCCTGGGCTAGACTCAGATGAACCGCCAGTATCCATGCCCTGCTAACATAACACTAACCATGCTGAGGAAGCAGGAGGTGGGAGGACACCACTGGTATGAGACTCATCAGTGACCAAAGAGAGAGGGGCGGGACACACCCTGTAGCCCGCATTAGGAGAGGGAGTGCTCCCAGGCAGCTGACAAGATGTAGGCCAACACCTCGTGCAGTTGCACCAGTGCTTGAAGGACTGATAGGATTTGGTCAGGGGGAGGCAGGTGGAGGTTTCAGGAGCTGAGGTGAACAGGAACAGAGGCACAGGGGCGGTGAAGCACAGGACTCCTGGGCAGCCAAGGGTCCTTTACTCACACAGGACCAACTTGGAGGCAGAGGTAGTGAACAGAGAGGAGGTTGATCGACCACACCACAGAAAGCTCCACAAGCTTGCCAGAGGGAATGGGCTTGGTCCTGGATACAGAGTGTTG